>JAGDYQ010000417.1:0-295000 GCA_021962125.1 Bulinus truncatus
GGGTCATTCCATGTCAACTCAACCAGTGGTGTTCACCCGACCCCCTCAGATCTTCCTGAAATTTTCAGGGCTTGTGATAATTCAAAGTTGAGTGATTCCTGAAAATTTCAGGCCATTTGGTCAAAAACTTTCTGAGATATGATTTTTAAAATTTTTAAGGATAGTCGCGAGTGCTCGTGACATTTACATTTTCGCGATGTTTGAACGTGAATATTTCAAAAACTAAAAGAGGTATCAGGCTGTAATTTTCAGTATTTACTCATTGTTTTGTCCTACGTTGAATGGTGCATTTATCTTAAGTGTAGCTTGCACACAGAATGCCCTAAAAAATTCCAAACATTGCACTTCAGACAGTTTTCATCAATATTTGACTCGGTATAGCCAAGAACCTATAAGACATGAAATGATGTTTGTTATACAATTAGTAAGTACCATATATGTGTTTATTATTTTGATAGAGAATTCCAGTTAATCAATAATAGTGTACTCATGGTGGGCCCCTTTAAGCATCATGGTCGTCCATTTTTGCACTTATTGCGACCCCCAGATGACCATGCGGACAGTAATTCACACTTTTCATATTTTGCACACTTGTTAACCTTGGCAAGTACTAGCTATGGTGAAAATTTCATGTTGGTGTCTTAACGCCTTCTCGGTGAAAAATTGCATGAAATTGCATGATTATGCACTTTTATTGAATATTGCGTAGCGAATATTTCAAAAACTAAAAGAGGTATCAGGCTGTAATTTTCAGTATTTACTCATTGTTTTATCCTGAGTTGAATGATGTATTTATCTTAAGTGTAGCTTGCACACAGAATGCCCTAAAGAATTCCAAACATTGCACTTCAGACAGTTTTCATCATTATTTGACCACGCACGCTACGGGCCTCATTAACGTGTATTATGGTAAATCAGCATAGCAATGAAATGTCAATCAAATTTTATGAAAAATACAGTTAGTTTTAAGTAGAAAATCAAATTACAGATTGTTTGTTTTTATCAACCATACAAGCAACCATGCAAGGCGGATATCAGCATATGCTCATTATGCTGCCGATGCAGTTAACTGATGGTATCTTATCTATGTACACACAGTCCTACTATCAAACTGTTTCTTGCAATTGGCAACATGAAATTTTCACCATAGCTAGTACTTGCCAAGGTTAACAAGTGTGCAAAATATGAAAAGTGTGAATTACTGTCCGCATGGTCATTTGGGGGTCGCAATAAGTGCAAAAATGGACGACCATGATGTCTCTTAATTTCAAATAAAAGAGAATGATTATTTATTTATTCTCTAAATAGGTGGCATAAATGTCTGTGCAAGAGAAACATTTTCTACTGCGAAGCATATAATTTGACAGAGGTACATGAAAAGTTTACTGCAAACCCAAATGATTATAAGAATGATTATTTTTGTGAATTTAACAAAAACTTAGAATGTCACAGATTAGCAAAAAATGGAGAAATACCATTATGCAAAGGTGTACAGCCATGCGAAAGTTTCATAGCAACTGGTAGTACTTGTGAACTAGGCAACGTTAGGATATTCAACAATGACAACCAAAAGATATTTGTACAAGCGATGAACTACGGAATGAATATATTATTCAAATGCATAAGATATTGCCCAGGCCCAAATGATATTTTAGAAAAACCGCCAAGTCTTCATACCAATATTGTTATAGTAGTGTGTGTATGTGTATCTGTGTTTTTGATTTTGTTCCTGGCTATAGCAGTCGTTTGTTATCGTAAGAAGAGTGACATTTCACAAAATTTAAATCAAAATAACTGTAATCATGAAGTAAATCAAATGAATCTGTACAATAGAATCGAAAATGTACAATTAGAAGAGGGTAATTATGAAATTTATTATTCCCCCATTAAGATGGACTACAGTAATACTAATGCAACTTTAGGCTCTAAAAACATGGAAGAGAACACCTATTTGGAATTAATTGATGTTGCTGACGATTACCTGATTCCCGTTGTGGCTGTGGCAGAAGACACAATACAGATGCCAACGAAGAGTCAGACAAATGATTCCCTGATTGAAGATGTTCCGGCAGTGACAGAAGACACAATACAGATGCCAACGAAGAGTCAGAAAAATGATTCCCTGATTGAAGATGTTCCGGCAGTGACAGAAGACACAATACAGATGCCAACGAAGAGTCAGAAAAATGATTCCCTGATTGAACATGTTCCGGCAGTGACAGAAGACACAATACAGATGCCAACGAAGAGTCAGAAAAATGATTCCCTGATTGAAGATGTTCCGGCAGTGACAGAAGACAAAATACAGCTGCCCAAGCTATGTAATAACAAGAGTTAGATGTAAGAGTTACCCAACGTAATATTTAGAACTATTCATATATAACTATACAATAGATGTTGGTACTTTTTATGACGATATAATTGTACAACTCGCAAAAATGATAAAATAATAATACTAAACTAATATGTATTTTTCTGCATAACTTTTTTTTCAGAAAAATAACAATACCAAAAGTCACAAATTAAATTTTTTTTCTTGTCACTAATAAAATAAAAACCAAAATGAATATTTTTGTCACAAGAATAAGTTTCTTTTACATGCATAGCCAATGAAAAAATGTTTAAAAAATTGAGTAAACAATGAGTAAATAAGATGGTTAAAAACTTATTTATGTTTTATAAAGGTTTGAACAAGATATTTAAACGATTATCCTTAGCCTTAAGTTGGCACATGGAAAGGATGCACCTTTGAGTAATGCGAGTTAATTTTGGATTACTTAAAAACGATTCTTTTTGGGAATTTTATGACTTTGCTAAATTATTATTTGCTGTACCTGTACCTATTTTATTTAAGGGTTGTTTTGGTACATGAATTTTCCAGGATCACTTATACTTTTCAGATTTGCTTGTCTATAGAATTTGTTTAGCCTATATTAGATGATATATTCAGTATATTGCAGACTACGGTCATGCCCTTGCAAAACTTTAATGCACTTTTCTTGAGAAATTTATTCTAAGAGCCCATTGTTCAAGTAAGTGGGTATTTTTTTCTTGCAAAGATTTCTATGTATCAGTAGTAATTTTATCACTTATTTCTTGTATTTAATTTTGGATTGCTTAGATAGGGTAACGTCTATTCATACTGACAATATTTTTTTCAAAATATTCACTCATTTGTATTTTCTTTATTGTTGGAGGTCTTGTATTTATATTTTATTTACTGCCTTTTGTTAATTTTCTTTTGTTTTGTTGAGTTGGTTCCCAAATTTTTAGGTCTCTTATTCTACTCTAGTTCTTTTTTGAGAATCAGCCTTTTCGCTGTAATTAATCGATTAGTCTTTCCAGGAATTTCTTGACGTTGGGCATTCCAGACAGATGCACATCATTCTGTCGATATTTCTTTTAAAAGTGTCACTTCTTTAAAAAGAGTAAATGTTTCTTAAAACAATTAAAAAAAATATTTGAATAGTCTAATACAGTATTTTAATTTATTGGAATTATCTGGTTTGATATAATACAAGTTCTCTCTGCTTTTGTTTTTTTTTGAATCACTTGGTATTGTTTCAATATTAAAGTTTTTGTCCGTACCTGCGTCTGCGCTTTCATTTTTTTATCACTGAAAGCTGCGGTCTCAATCTTAAAATTGTGATTTAGTTGATTTTACTGTCTCTCGCCTTCTTTCGGAAATCGAGATTGCTTTGTGTATATCTTTGTGTTTAAAAACACTGCCGCCAAAGATAATGATGTTTAACGAAAATGTCTTTTAAGAGCTCTTTATTCTCATGCAACCAACGTCATGCAGTAACCAGAGATCTTTCCATGACGTTAGTAGTGAGTTTTTTTGTTTTTGTTTCACAGAGTTGGTTAGCGTAACCCTACGCCATACCTTTACCTTTTCTATTCCAGATATATGCCTTGGTAGTAAATAACTACACACTTGACTAGTATAACTAAAACTTCGTACTATTCATCTTATTTAATTAAATATAGATCACATCGTGAAAAATGTTTCATTGACCAGCTCACAACCATAACTTCAAATGATCTTGATGACTTCAAGGACTTTAGACATTAACAACAACATAAAAAATAACTGCATGATAACCATTTATAAATGAACAATTATTTAATATAAGTATTTCTTACTGACTACAGACTTCTCAAGTAATCATAATAGAAGTTCAAAACTTCAAACAGAGACTAACGTTCTATGCATTGAAATTGAGGATAAAAAAATCAGTCTTGATTAGCTAACTATTGTCTTTGTTATAAAATTTTTTGAATTATCAGGAGTTTATTTCTATAGTTTATGCACTAAATATAGAAAAAATGAACAAGTATTTTACCTATTAGCGTCATATCTCAAAAGATATATTAAAATTGCTACATCAAATATGAAAATCAGATATTTCAAGATGACACTTTTATTAGCAATTTTCGGGGTATTTTTATTGCTCGTAATCACGATCTGCGCAATGTTTGATAATTTTGAGTGTAAAATGTAAACGACATCTAAATTTCACGAGACATTATCAATGAAACGTAACAGAAAAACCTTGACTTTTCATTGCAATGGAAGTAGAGCTTATTCAAAGATTTTAACATTGGGTTAGTGTTGTATCCCTTTTGAAGTCCGAAATAATGGCACGACAAAGTCTTTATAATAAAACGATTGAAATACGTGATATTTATAATTTAAAATCCTCAATATGTAATCAATACCAGCACCATCTCAACACAACATCAATGAATATTAGCACGATCTCAACACAATATCAATGCATATAAGCAACATCTTAACACGACATCATTGAGTATATTTCAACATTAAAATCATCTTTACTCATTCTAGACTACCCTATTGAAACGTACGATTTTTCAACAACATTAGGACTAACTGTTCTGTGTGACTACTGTTCTCCATACCAACACAATGTACCGACACAAATTACCAACACAATGTACAAACACTAAGTACCGATACAATGTACGACTGAATGTAATAAAAAAATGTGCCGACACAGTGTACCGACACAATGTACCGACATAATGTTCTGATACAATGTACCGACAGAATGAACCGACTTAATATAAGGACTGAAATTACCGCCTCAATGTACTAACGAAATGTACCGACACAATGTACCGACACAATGTACCGACACAAAGTACCAACACAATGTACAAACACTATGTACCGATACAATGTATGACTGAATGCACCGACACAATGTACCGACACAATGTACAAACACTATGTACCGATACAATGTATGACTGAATGTACCGACACAATGTACCGATACAATGCACCGACACAATGTACCGACACAATGTACAAACACTATGTACCGATACAATGTATGACTGAATGTACCGACACAGTTTACCGGCACTATGTACTGACACAATTTACTTCCACAATATACCGATAGAATGTACCGACACAATGTACCAACAAAACTATATAACAACTCCCGGTGTGTCTTACTCTCTCATCGGTTTCCTCCCATGAGTCACAACATTTTTCTTTTTGTGGAAAGACCAGACCAGCTTATGGCGTGTGATGTTTACCGCCAAACTTCTAGTGTGGAAGTTAAAATTGCATAATTTCATCCCTCGTATCAATGAGAGCTTGACCTTACAAAATCACAGATCACATCCACAAGCACACTAAAATACAACAGTAAACCAATGAGTTATAACTTGGATAGGAGAGTAACATTATTGTGTAAGAGGGAAATTACGTTTATCGCACAGATATTAGTTAGCTAGCACAATAAGTTTAGTGAGACGGATGGCCGAACGGTGCTTCAATGTCGACTCGGGGAATTATTCCAGTTCGGGATGAAAGTTGTTTTAAGGCTAAATTACACCCAGCTTTAAATGGGTACCTGACTTTATGTTGGGGGAAGTAAAAAAAAAAGGTTGAGAGCTATGCTAAACACACAATACTTTCATCTGTATTGTTTACAGAAACAGATTAATTCTACACCTCATCTGCCCGTGTGACCCTTTACGATTAAGGCAGCAATACTTTTTTCAATGTGGTTAGTTGCAGAAAAACTGAGGCGAGAACTTACAAATTTCCGGCACCGACAACAACAGATATATTTTGAGAGAAAAATACTATAATAAAAAAAAATCTTCATTATATAAAGTTGTTTTATAATAAAAGTGAAATGAAGTTATGAGCCCTAACTGAAAATATGGCTAATAAAGAGTACAGCTTCTGTTATCACGTTATAGTTAGGGACTGTGGGTGGCTACCAAATGTCCATTGGCCTTGAATTTCCAAGTACAGTTAGGTACCCACAAAATGAATCGAGGGACTTTCAACCAACCTTTGCAATGACCTGGTCAATATTCTTTTGGTTTTCATGGACACTCAAAACAGTACGAGTCAATTTAATTTAAGGTGATGAAGAAAAAATCTTTTGTGATCCCATAAAACACTAATAGGATATAACGGGGACTTACACAATAAAATTGTCCTTTGTAATCACCGGAGATAAAACCCGAGACCTTCATGTCAACAGTCGATAGGACATTTCTTAAATTTCTGCATGGGTTGTAAAAAAAAAAGACAATAAAAAACTTAGACATCTATTTTTTGACTAGTGGAAAAGGCTGCTGAAGCTGGCTGAAAGAAATCAGACAGGAGGGATAACAAAGAAATGTACGAAATAATGCAATAGAAAAGAACATGTGGCCTTTATTGCCATGAACAGAATACGATATGAACTGAAATAATAAAAAAATGTATAAAAAACTATTAAAATGCATAAACCCCACGAGGAAGACACACGGTTACAACGCATACACTGCACGATATGAAAACTACCTGAAGGAGACACACGGGTTAGACCAGTGGTCGGCAAAGTGCGGCTCCGGAGCCGCATGTGCCTCTTTGGCTCCTTAAGTACGGCTCTGGCATTGAGTTTTATTTAGTATACAACTTATTTAGTGTAATAAAAGTTTACTAAACAAAGAGATTTGGCTCCCACTATTTTTTTTTTAATTGTTGTAATGTTCTATTGGGCTCTTTGGCTGATAAGTTTGCCGATCACTGGGTTAGACCATTTTGTATCTAAGGATTTTATATCTAATGCAAGACAAACAATGATCTATTACTTTAATGTGTAAACGAAGCCAAAGTTATATTTACACGATATATTGAAGCCAACGTTATATTTACACGTTATATTGAAGCCAACGTTATATTTACACTTTTAATTGAAACCAACGCTATATTTACACGTTATAATGAAGCCAACGTTATATTTACACGTTATATTCAAGCCCAAGCCCAATAGGTGCATGGTCAGTTCACCCATTTTTGTTTTCATCGTGTGTAAATATTTTTTATTATATAGTTCTTTTTTTTTTAAACACATAATGAAGACAGTTGAACACATGACAACAGCAGTAAATGTTGATTACCATATGTCACCAAGCTAAAGATCTTTTAATGTCTTCCCCTTGTTGTCATTTAAATTATTATAAGTTTTTTTATTTGTGTTTTTTTCATAAAAATGCTTATGTTTGTTTTCTTTAAACTTTAATTCTGCATGTCAAGATAAAGACTGGATATATTAAACGAATTTTTAAAATCTAAAATTTACTTGTACGATCTGGCACTAAAGGTAAGAATTTTTTTAAATTTTTAATAAAAATAAAATGTGGAAATAAGATATTATAACTCATTCCCCCCCTCCCCCTCAACAATAAAGGATTGACCCCCCTTCCTCCCCCCCCCGCCTCAATAAAAACATTATCTCCTCCCTCTAATGTGCGGGGGGGGGGGGTGAGATAAATCTCACTTAGATAATCACTAATCTACATGTTTTTTTTAATGAGGATGTTCTTACTGGAATAAAAAATATCGTACTAAAAATAAAATTCCAGTGTAAAATTATTTTGATCTATTTTACACATTAGATTTTAAAGTTGCCTTTACTATATATATATATCTATACAGTATACCATACACAAGATAGTTGAATAGACTTCATGAAAATCGACAAAAATTAATCTTTATTTTTTATATTGTAGATGATGGTGGTTATGATACTAGAGGTCGTTATGATTTGCGGATTTCTTTGTGCGGTCGGTGGTAAGTTCTATTGATCTATTATTACGAAATGTATTTTATAATGAAGTGACGGGTGGTCGTGTGGTGTAGAGCGCTCGACTGTCGACCGTAGAGTGCTGAGTTCGTATCTCATTGAGAACTTTGGGATTTTTTTCAAGGTCCTGTTGTAAGTTCCCAAATCCATCCAGCTTTAAATGGGTACCTGACTTAAACTTGACCCAATAAGAGAACTGTTCTATGATGATTTATTTTGTTATCAGCCTTAAAAACTGTTTGAAATGTATGTATACTTTTAGACTAAAAAATGGAGTAACCTTAAATGCTGAACCCTGTTAAAGAAATTACGAGAATGAAATTAAAAAAATATTTAATGATTATTATAGAAAAAAAAAGAGTAAAATATACACAATATTATATGTATACAACTTTTATTAATGATGATTATATTAGGCTAAAAAGCATTTTATTTTCACACAGTTTTTTCAAAAGACAAAATATTCAATTGTGCACATTTTTCGAATATGTTGCAGTATAATTTCAAATATTTTTTTTTAAATATTAGAATTAAGCAAGAAACACTAATAAAGAGTTAAAAAAATATATTAGAATTAAGCAAGAAACACTAATAAAGAATTAAAAAAAATATATTAGAATTAAGCAAGAAACCGTAATTAAGAATTAAAAAAAATATATTAGATTTAAGCAAGAAACACTAATAAAGAATTAAAAAAATATATTAGAATTAAGCAAGAAACACTAATAAAGAATTAAAAAAATATATTAGAATTAAGCAAGAAACACTAATAAAGAATTAAAAAAATATATTAGAATTAAGCAAGAAACACTAATAAAGAGTTAAAAAATATATTAGAATTAAGCAAGAAACACTAATAAAGAGTTAAAAAATATATTAGAATTAAGCAAGAAACACTAATAAAGAGTTTAAAAAATATATTAGAATTAAGCGAGAAACACTAATAAAGAACTAAACTTCAATGTAAAATTTTTTTTTTTCCACCAGAAAAATGTCAGCGGCGAGTCTGTCACCTAGAATTATATAGCTTCTTCATACGCGACAGATTATTCCATAAAAAAAAATTTCCCCTCTGCTGCACACATATAATATTGCACCGCGTACAAGTGACAGCCACACAAGACATAGATCTAAACGAAAGAGACGGTCTCATTGAGTAAGTTCAAAATTTGTCATAAATCATTTTAAAAAAAGTTTGGTATTGCTTTCATTGTTTTTAGAGCATATTCGAAAAAAAATGCTATATTGTCCCCGTTTTTTAGAGCATTTTCGAAAAAAAATGCTTTATTGTCCCCGTTTTGTCTGTCTGTCTGTCTGTCCGTCATCACCCTAGATCTCAACAACCATAAGTTCTAGACCCATGATGTATATATCATTTTGTAGGTGTTGGCCTGCCAAGTGAACACTTTGGTCCATTTCGCGATCTGACCTCTGAGGGCCGTAAAGGAGGGCTTATAAAGTACCGTTTTTTACTTTATAAACTATATTAACAAAGGAGCGCCCTAGATCTTAGCAACCATAAGTCCTAGACCCATGATGTATATATCATTTTGTAGGTCTTGGCCTGCCATGTGTACATCAAAAGTTTATTTTGCGATCTGACCTGTCAGGGCCGGGCTTCATAGTTTCTTAGGGGCTTATATATGGCTTATATTTTATAAATCAATTATAAATTAATCAAAGGGGCGTAATCATTATTTATTTTTGTAACAGTTATTAAACATGACTTACTTCCCTCTATACACAAAAATGCTTTAAACACCCTATTTTTACAGGCTTAATTTTTGCTTGTTTTTAGAATTAGATAGCCAAATACAACAATAATTAGCAGCGTATATTTTCTCTTCCCCCCCCCCCCATCCCTTCTTTATTTATCTCTTAATCTTTCAATTTTTTAATTTTATTATTCGCGGAATTTCTATTTTTCCAAGTATCAAAAACATACCCATTAATGTCATATCAATTGTCACTAGATGTAAAACACGGAAGTCAATACGTCGATGCAATAATAGCTCTTTTGCCAATAGACTGTTTAAAAATCAGCTGTAAATGTGCCCTCCCCCAATCTTTCCAAAAAAAAAGGATTTTAAATTCAGGTAAATGCTTGTCATGTAGTGTGGGCGGTGAAGTGTTTGCGTGGAGGATTATTTCCTTTTCATTTGTAAAACTCTGCAACCATGAATTTTAAATCAACTAAGAGTTGGCACAAGTAGTAAATGTGTCAAGCGAATGACACAATTCCATAATTAGATATATTGGTTTTCTCTGTGCTTTCTTGCTCATGAAATAGAAACATGTCCAAATGTGGAGCAGGGGGACGCACGTTTGATGTTAACCACGGATCTTGTAGACCTCTAACTTGAAGATAGTGTAGTGACCAGGTGATGATAGTGCACAAGTTGAAATAATGAAGTAAACAGGTAGATGTATTGCTCTGCAAATCAATTCTGCCAAACAGTGAGCTGGATGTCGAGATACCAACGTATAGTGTGACCTGTTTAAGACTATTCACTTTTTTGTTTTTCGGTTTCAATGAGACATCACATTTAGCTGTAATGGAAAACAAACTGAACCTAATATACAACTAAAATATATATTTTTTTCTTTCTATAATTTATTTCTAAAAGTTGGTTTTTTCATTGTTCTTTTTAATTTTCAACAGTATAACAGTATTTATCTGCTACACCATTAAGAGATGTAAAATTATTTATGCCTGAAGTGAAAAATATAATTTTTTTAACTTTTATTAAAAAAAATAAATGAAAGAATAATTAAACATTTGATATAATTTCATTATTCATTTTTTCGCGCTTGAGTACTTTCTTTAAAAGTTACAAATATGAATGTAAATAAAATAATTAAAGAAGTAAATGTGTATTTTAAAATGTTTCTTATTTTCATTTTAAGATTTAATAGAGTGATTGAAATAAAGAGACAAAATCCTCAATTGATAGTAATTTTTGCTGTTCAAAATGACAACTTTGATGTTTTTGTCAAAATGTATACAACAGATGAATATAGGAAAAAATTTATTCGCAACATAATACAATATGCACGTGAGAAAACAATTGATGGAGTTAAAATTGATATTCAACACAAAGAAGGAGGAAATAAAGAGAAATTCACTGTACTGATTAAGGTTCGCTTTTTTTTCTCTCTTTTCTATTTTATGTTCAGACAATAGATTTCGAGTGTTATTCTGAAGAGCTAATTGTTTTTTTTACTTGGATTTATTAGAAAATGTGATATGAAGAAAAATTTTTTTCACAATATCGACCGTTGAATGTAAAACTTTTTCATTGACGCATTAGACATAGTGCACTGAGTACATTTTCAGATAACATTTTCTGAAATAGCCCTCCATGCAGCCAAAAAAATCTTAGCAAGTTGCACTATGTGTAGTTATATATCTTTTTTACCATTATGTCTGTTTTCAAACAAATTGTGAACAAACTATAATGCACCAAAACATCTCAAATCAAAATTTTAATGGGTTTTTCTCACGCTGGAGCTTAGATGTCTGCCTTAATAATAATACAAGTAATCGTATATTGGTAACAACAGTAATGCGTACAGAAAACAAACACGTTCGTTTATTAAATGATATTTTTAACCTCATTTATTTTAAAAATATAAGACCTTATCAAAATAACGGTCTTTATGTATCAATATCTATATGAATATCTCAAGTTAATTTTTTATATGTTTGTATTTGTACACAACGGCTGATTTATTAGTATTGGTACTAAATAGCAAAATATTATATATATATATATATATATATATATATATATGTATATATATATATATATATATATATTGCAGCATTATATTATATAGTAGACCATTAAGAACACGAAGGATTGTTGTTTGTATAGAATAGTTTTTATATTAGACAGTTTGAACCTTCATTTCAACACAACATATAATGAAGAGACATTCTACTAACTAAACATACATGTATACAACGATTTTAATGTGGTCAATATTTTAAAATGTAAATTCACCAAAACTTCAAATTCAATGGGAGTTTTTTTTTCCCTTGCACCATACTCTGCAGTATTAGGTAAAGTGAGTTATCTGCAAATGTCTATGAGTCCTACAGTGCAGGGCCTACACGTCTTCAGTTTGATTTAATGGAAACTGTATATCTTTCTTGAATTATATTCTTTTTTAACAAACAGGAATTAATGGCAGCCTTTTCAAGGGAAGCGTCAACAACAAAGAGACCAAGATTGCTACTGACCGTTGGTATTCCATCAGATAAATCGTTTCTTGATAAATACTATGACGTACTGGAAATATCCAAGTAATATATTTTTTTTTCGTAAAAATAAATAATTATTTTTAAGTAAACATTGATCAAGAACTTGAGCCAAGCTTATTTATAACCATAAATTGTAAAAAAAAAAACAGACAGGAAAACATTTTTCTCAATGCGCGAACCAGTGGAGACGAAAAACCTTAACACTCTTAACTAAAAATACCTGAAAACGACAAATAAATTTACATCTTATTTACATTTTTTTTAATTGGCGTATAAAATAAAATATTTTGTTGTTTAAAACTGATTTACGGACGTGACAATATTAAAACCATCAAAAAAAATATTTTAAACTCAACGCCTAATGCTCAAAATGTGTTGATGTGAAATAATGTGATGACATTTCCTGTTAGTTACGTGGACATGGTTGACTAAGCCACTTATGCTTTCGACCTTGGTAATCGTATTGAGGTAAAGAGACCAAAACACCATAGCCCTCTGTACAGTAAGGATACATCAAGTACCAAAACGATTGTAAGTAAAAATAAACTTCAAAAAATAAAAAAAAACAAAAGTTTCTGGAGAGTGAGAACAGTTTTAATAATTCAATAATTTAAATATGTTTGAATGAAAAGTTAAAAAAAAAAAAGTCTTGAATTTTAGAGCCGTACTATTATTATTTGTATTATTTGTTGTGTATTAGTGGGACGGATGGCCGAGTGGTGTAGATACTCGACTGTCGACCTGAGAGTCCTTGGTTCGATCCTCGGTGAGGCCCATGGAATTTTTCCAGGTGAAATTAGGTGCAAAGTCGTCCCACAAGTCCACACCCAGCTTTAAATGGGTACCTGACTTTAAGTTGGGGAGGTAAAGGCGGCTGGGCGTTGTGCTAACCACACAATCCCTTCATATGCCTAGGTTATAGAAACAGATGAATTCTACACTTCATCTGCCCCGAAGGCCCGTTAGGGCTAAGAAGGGAACTTTACTTTTATTATTATTTTTAAGTGATTTTATTATTGGCTAAGCTTTCCGAATTTAAAATTTTTAACTGGGAGTTATCTGAACAATCATTTTTTTGTAAATTAGTCATGAATCACTAAATAGGTGCAAGTAATCTGAGCAGCACAATTAAAAAAAATTGAAAGGAAATAACATTTACATTTCCTAGAGAATGAATCTGAAACTATTGGTGTGTGTGAAGTCTCTGTGAGGATGAGATACAATCTCTTAGATCGTATAAACTTTACTATAAACCACAGCCCATAATGGAAGGGAAATGGAGGAACCACGGGAGAAATAGCGGGGGGGGGTAAGCCAAGATATGATCTCACCAGAGATGTGTAAAGTCCCTGTAAGGATGAGATGAAATTCCTTAGATCCTATAAACCACGAATGGGACGGTTTTATGGTGCCCTTCTTTCATCCCCACCATAGCCGATAGTGCAATGGCCATGGAGGCACCACGGGAGATATATCGGGAACTTGAGCCAAGACCTGAAAAATTTCCTTGGTCCTCACCAGAGATGGAACCAGGTACCTTCAGGTCGACAGTCAAGAGCCTTACCACACGACCATCCATCCCCTTGTTTCTATAAACTCGACATATTTAAAAATTGTGCGTTAGCACAGGGGTTGGAAACCTGCAGCTCGCGAACCGCACGTGGCTCTTTCGATGTCAAGTTGCGGCTCTTTCGATGTCAAACGGCGGCCTAAAAAAATACCATAATATTGAAACAAAAAATTTCAGTGGCTCTTTAAAAACTTGAGAAAAATGCTAATTTTTAACATTTGGCTCTACCGTCTCAAAAGGTTGCCGACCCCTGCGTTAGCACAACGCCCAACCGCCTTTAATTCCCTAACTAAGGTCAAGTTGACCCTTTTAAGCTGGGTGGACTTGTGGGACTTGAAACAACTTTCAATTAAACCTGGAAAATTTTGGTTTTCGCCAATCTATTTAATTAAATTAGTTCTCACACAAAAACTGAACGTATTTCATGATATTCATTATAAGTCTTTAAATACAATTTTCCGATATAAATATTTCAATTACTATATAATAATTAAATGGTTTTAATTATGTTTAAGTATGTACAGCATAAAGATCATTTACCAAACTTGTCTTTCTGTGTACAGGTAAAATACGTAAAAGCTAATGGTTATGGTGGAGTATTAATGTACCAAATTGATGATGATGATGGCCTAAACGATTGTGACACAGGTTATAATCCACTCTCCAAGGCTGTCTTAGAGGAGTGCAGGTATAAATATCAACATCTCATAATATGTTTATTGTCGTATTGCAAAGTCTTACCTTTTTAACTTTGTTTTAATTAAGAGATATATCTCATTGTTGTACATGTAACAGAAAAGTGTCTTCCATTATTCAAAGAAATAGAGGGACAGGTTAACTGCCAGAGACGGGCTCTGGGTGGCCCTTTTATGTATGAAATCCACTTTAAGGATGAGATGAAATCTCTTGAATCTTGTAAAAAAAGTGACTGTTTTTTAAAGCCCCCCCCCCTTTCATCCCTACCATATTTAACAGCTCAAAGACCATGGATGCAACAATGGAGGAGGGGGGGGGGTTGAGTGAAGTCCCTTTAAGGATGAGATGAAATTTCTTAAATCTTGTAAAACTATGGAACTGTTTTTACGGTGCCAGCCTTTCACCCCCGACGTAATGCGCAATGGGCATGGAGGCACCTCGGGAAATATAGGGGGAACTTTTACAAGGACCAGAAATATCCATTGGTCCTCGCCGGAGATCGAACCAGGGATCGTCAGGTCGACAGTCATATTTGTATATATTTGAAAAACAATTCACACAAAAACAATTCTTGAATTATTTCATTGTTGCGCAAACGAGCTAGATGTTCATCACACTAAAAAGGAATAAGTTTATAATTTATATTTATTTACATTCAGATTCACTATATGGTGATATCTTTGTTACATACTGACTCACTATTTAGTGTTAAATGTCACTCTCTGGATAATTATTAACATTATTCAAAATGTCAGACCGTGTCACATGAATGAAAGATCGGAATGGCATGTTATCTTCACTGACAGATACAATCTTGTTTTTCTTGAGAGCAGAATTTTCCCCAAAAAATACTACATCGCTCTAAATAATATTAAAACGATTATTAAGTTATCTAAAAATAAGATGGGACACTTATAATTTGTATGCCGATGTCTAAAATAACAACAATATAAAGATGCGATATTTTTAATGCAATCATAATAATTTATCTGTATTAAAAAGATTTTGAAAGTTACCTTTTTTTCCCCTTGAATTCTGTTCCATATATGGATTATTTTGGTTTATTCTCTTCATTGTTATTTTCAGAATGATTAGGTCAAGATTTATCTCATCTAATTTATGTCATATTACTTTGTTATTTCTTTAGCACAAATTAAAAGGAATAACTAAATTCATTCAAGCCAAGGAAGTTGAACAATTATTCTGATTTATAATAAACTTATTTAAATTGATAAATTATATATTTTTTTTGTATTTGTTTATTTAGTTGTAACATACTTTCTTTAAAATTAAAAATAAAATTCCCTTTTTGAAAAAAATTAATAATTTAGTGGTATTTATTTGTTATATTCAATTGACCTGTGTTGATATGTTCCATTTATGTTGACATTTGTAGTTTGTGTGTAAAGTATAAGATATGGCCACTGAATCTGGTATAAAGTGTATCAATAGTAGCCACTAGGTGTAGCTTCTGTCCATGTAGATGACATGTAGCCACTAAATAGCGTATTAAGTGTAGCCTCTTTTATAGGAAATAAACTGTAGCCACTATGTGTAGCGTCTGAGTAAGGTATACAAATACGCCAATGAGTTAAATCTATTGTAGCCAATAAGTAATTTAAAAATGTAGCCTTGAATAATGAAAGAATTAATAATTATTTTTCTTACATGTAAGGATGACTGAAAGTGTGTTAATATGTTCATTGTTTATGTGCGTCAAATAGAAACAAATAAGACAGGCCCACGAAAAAGACAGTCGCAGTAAATAGAAGGTCCACTATAAAAGACAGGCCAAGAGATAAAAGACACACACTTAATGAATGACTCATACCACTATGATCGCATGTTTCATGTCGTTAGTGATTAGTAAGTAAAATCCCTACATTTATGACATATTAAAATGAATTTTCAGAATAGGAGATCAATATCTGTTTTTGATATTTTTTGTAAATTAAATAAATAAAACAAATCATGCCATTCAATTGATCTGTAATGGACGAATAGATGAAACGAAGGTCAAAGTTTTGTTTCCTAATTCAATTTATATTTCTGTAAGACAAGGAATAAATAAATTTAGATATATTCCCTAATCATGTTACGTTTTATAATTAGAATTCGTGTATAAATCACACGCTTGTATTTTGACTTTTTGAAAGTATAACAAAAATAAAAACATATCGATATTCATTTAACTAAGTTTAAGTAACTGTAGTTTGCTATAATCCAACAATGCGTGTATTGAATAAAGTGATGGACCTGATTCAGGTATTCGACCGATCTTCACATTATACTAAAGGTGAGAGGTTAACAATGTTAGAACAGTCACAGTAAAACTAGTGTCGCGATAAAAATAAAAACAATCAGCAACTAATCAACCAATCAATAAATTTGTTTTACTTTCAGTCTTCAAACTAATACATATGCTCAATCGTCTTTTAATTTTTGTGTACGTAGCTCAGTCTGCCGTTTTTTAACCTGCTTGTCCAAGTGTCTGTCAAGTTGTTTTATGTATATCGAGGTATTTATTGATAGTCTATTTGACAGTTTATTGTGTCATATCTTCTCTTTAGTAGAAGGGCGAAACTGCATCACACACATCTAAAATAGAAACAACTAATGCTTGACTTACTAGTCGAGTTTATTAACAACAAACAGGGCCGGACTAACGTTATGGGTGGCCGAAGTTTTTTTTTTTTTGTTTACAGAAAAAAGGGCACACTGGTTAAAGTAAGATGAGGTCCCCTAAATTAAACCACTTTTAAATTATAGTCTATTTGACTATCTAGGCAGTTTCATTAGTTATTTAAAAATTCTATGCAATCGATCTCTTATCTCATTGGGCAGGATCATTAAAAAAAAATACTAGAAGACAAAGCAGATTTAATTTTTCTGAACCGATGGATCCCTGTGTTGATACGATGCTCGGCTACAGAATATAGCCATGACTCGCCCATGACCTTAATTTTTTGCTTCAACTGCAGCAGCGGTCCTCCTGGCCCTGTCGCTGTGGAGCCCACAAATTAACTGACAGTATCTGGAAAAGCTGCTTTTGGGTCTTAAGCACTTGAAGTGATTGAAAGTTTTACCAAATGTGTAGGAGGGGCGGATGGTCGTAAGGGAAAGCGCTTGACTATCGACCTGCAGTTCGCAAGTTCGGTCTTCGATGATGACCAATTAATTTTCAGGTCTTGGTTAAAGTCCCTGCTATATCTCCCATGGTGCCTCCATGGCCATTTCACTTTCGGCTAGGGTGGGGATGAAAGAAGGGCATCATAAAAACCATCCCATAAGTGGTTTACATGATCTAAGATATTTCATCTCATCCTTACAGGTACTTTACAAACACACACCTAATATGTAGAGCGAAAAGTAAAAAGAACTCGGGATTTTCTCTGAGATTAAAAACAAAATAAACTATTCATTTATTGAGTCAAGAAAAAATAATATGAACGATTTAGGTTTGAGATGCTTTGAAATGTAAATTATCCAACATATTTTTAGTTCAAACTAGAAAATCTTTATTGTACTTAAATAAAAGCTGGAAGAATGACAAAAATGTTTAGATACATGTTATTTCCTATATACGTCTTACAGGAATTAATTATTAGCTCTTTGATAATACAACAGAATGAACTCGTTTCTAGATCGAAGCGTGTTCCCTGTGCGGGGAAAAAAAATAATTAGACCCGTTAACTATTTAAAATGTCCATAACTCAAGATTGTTTTTGTGTGATCTGTCAGCACATCTTGCACGATGGCTGATGTACGTCCGGTTTTTTTTTTTACTCATTAGCTTAGTTATGTGACTGACAGGATAATTTAACTTTCTTGAACAAAATTACACATATTAACGACGTCTTCAGTCAATGTGTATTATAAAAAAAAAAGATAGTAGACCGCCTATTTCAGGCTAGCTGTAAATGCACATTTCAACGACATCTTAATTTAGTCTCCATTATAAAACTAGCAGTTGGCTTATTTTGTGCTCGCCGTTACAGCGGCGTGTCGTGCTAAAGTGATGGGCCGAGTAAACAACTCTTTACAAATTTATATACAGTAAACACACACACACAAAGTGAAATCTTTTTTGTTGACTCAATATATATCTGTTTTATACACAAACACAAAACAGTCAAATATTCACGGACAATTTATCAAAAAAAAAAACACACATGCTCATAACAAGTAGCCTACTGGTCATCAAAAGAGTTTAAAATGTTACATTAAGGACGCTTTGACATAAACACACACACACCCCACTATTACATAGATACATTACTATACATAAGTTATTAAATTTCCCTTAGCCAAAAGGGCCACCGGGGCAAATGTTTCATTGTACTTCATTTCAAAACTATAAATAGCATATTCGAAATTTTATCTTGTACTGGACAAGTAGAGCCGTGACCAGCTATTGTAAAACCCCTTTGTACCTTTAGTTTTCTTTAAATACATAATGAAGACAGTTGAACACACGCCAACAGCAGTAAATGTTGATTACCAACTGTCGCCAAGCTTAAGATGTTTTTTATATGTATTTCCTAATAGACATTTACATTTTTTATTTCAAAATTATAAAAAAATGCTTATGTATGTTTTCTTTAAATGTAGATTCTGATTGTTAAGATAAAGATAGAAAAATTCACTAGATATACTTGTTAATTTTCCAAATCTAAGATTTACTTTATGATCTAGCACTAACGGTAAGAATATTTAACTTTTATTAAAAATAAAATGTAGAAATAGCTCATAACACATATTAGTATGTACTAATAAAATGTAGAAATAGCTCGTAATACATATTCGTATGTAAAAATAAAATGTTGAAATAGCTCGTAATACATTAGTATGTAAAAATAAAATGTAGAAATAGCTCGTAATACATATTAGTATGTACAAACATAATGTACAAATGGCTCGTAGTACATATTATTATGTAATCTTTCGAAGGAGGGAAGATGTAAAAAAAAAATTACGAGAATAACTATTCAACTTTGGAACATTTATTAGCACATTGACATAGTGTGGTCCGATAAGAAATTTTAAAGTAAACAAGTGAGTCTGTAATGGGCTGCACGACTACAGATTCGAAAATCTATCTATGAAAATTGTTTGTAAAAAAATGCAACGGCCAAACTGTTTACCTGAAAACTGAATTAGATAAAAAGGTAAACAAAAAAACTTCTTCAATGCCTATTTAAAAAAAAGCTGCTGTGTTATTAAAACGTATGTTCTTTTATCATTAAATGTAATTAGGCAACATTTATTAATTAAAATAATACTATTTAATAAAATGTAATTTCCTATTTCTGATAAATGAAAAAAAAAAAAACAACTAATTTTTAATAAGTTATTATTGCTCCCCCCTTCCACAACAGAGGATTAAACCCCCCTCACCTCCCCTCCCCCGCCTCAATAAAAAACATTATCTCCTCCCTCTAATGTGTGGGGGGTGTGAGAAAAATCACTTAGATAATCACTAATCTACGTGTTTTTAATGAGGATGTTCTTACTGGAATAACTTCGTACCACTGGCGGCGGAGCAGGGGGGGCAGGGGGGGCAGCGGCCCCCCCTAAAACTTTTAAGGGGGGGCGGCGCCCCCCCCTTGAATTTCCAGTCTGCCCCCCCTAAAATTTTAACTTATTAAACTTTGTAATTCATTTTAGTTTATATGTATCATTTTCCTTTTCATAATTCATTTGATTTATTTCTTAAATTTAATATTTGAAAGAAATGATAATTAATTGACATTTTACAGTAATCACATTATTGAGAGTTGTTGTGGCATATTTTAAAATTAGTTGCAAGTACCCGGCTTTGCCCGGGTTTAAAATAATGTTTTCTGTTTATTTAAGAAGCGTAATTTGACGTTTAATTGCAATAAAAGGGTACATTTATCTTAAAGCAATGTGCTACACAACATTTTTGGCAGTTCCTCCCTCCCTCCCTCCCCTCCCTCCCTCCCTCCCTCCCTCTTTCCCTCCCTCCCTCTTTCCCTCCCTCCCTCCCTCCCCCTTTCTCTCTCCCTCCCTCCCTCTTTACCTCCCACTCTCCCTCTCTCTCTCTCTCTCTCTCTCTTAGGCATGACTGTATCAAAAGATGACAATTCCTATGGATGAAGGAATGGAATGTAATAATATAGTAAGTAATGTGATATTTGGTTCCCCGTACCGATCATATTTATAGTAAGTTAGCTATATGGGAGAGAAGCTCGTAAAACCTGAAATCGGGGTAAAAGTTTGCCAATTTTCATGTCTTTGATATCCAAAATAATTAATCACAATTAAAGTACCCATTGAGATGGAACGAAACCTGTTTAAGAACATTCCCCATGCAATTTTGTGTACGTGTACCCAGTGGCGCAACCAGCAAAAAATGCTGGGGGTGGGGGGGGGGGGCTCACATATTGAAAAAAGACAGTTTGACAGTCTTTTTTGTAACTTTATAACGTAAATTATGTATTGATGATTTGGCCTGGGGGGGTGGCTCAAGCCACCCCTGCCCCCCCCTCCGGTTGTGCCACTGCGTGTATCACATTTCACGTTATTTGGTTGTCTGGATCTTGAGTTTTAAGGTAACAGACAGACAGATAGCAAATGCGTCTTATAAGTATAGAGAAGTACAGGCCCGTAGCCAGGGCGGGGGGGGGGTCCACATGACCTGAGCCCCCCAGTGCATGATTTGAGCTTTTTGACAAAATTTTAATAATAACGGCTATAAAACATCAATCATTTTGTTCAATAAATCAATAACAATAAAAACTTAAAAGTTTATATTTTGGCAATCATTCAGGCTATTTTTCTTACATATATAGCTTATCTAATTTTTGGGCATAAAAGATTGAATCTTATTGGTATTTGGGGCTTCAACAGCCGTGTGTGAGAGCAGTTTCTCAACCCTCACACGAATGCTCACCCCATATCGCAAATCAAAGTTACAAAAGCGTCTAAACAATCTTTTCCTGCTTACATTTGAAAACAGACAATCTGAATGCTGAAACATTTTTAGGTAAATTCAGTGCTAAACCACGACGTTTGCAAATTTGAAACGTATTATAATATAAGTTCGCAACCAATGCCGACGAGTGTGGGGTCGGGGCAGGGGGGAGCCAATGCCCTGGGGCCCGGCGAGTTTTAGGGACCCTGACTGAGCTGGCCAATCAACTTTTTAAAATATTAATATCAGCACTGGGGCCGTGTCACCCCTGCCCAGGGACCCGAAATTTCTGTCGATGGGCCTGTTCGCAACCTTGTAATAGTTTTGGTATATTCTGAAGACAACTAGCAACTTAAATAAGTTAATAAAATAGCATTTACTTCTGACTTCATTTTTATACATATGTATAATAAAATAATAAAGTACAAACTCCGTGATTTCTGATTGATGTTATTTAATTTGCAAATTTACTTTTTAGCAGAATTAATTTTATTTTAAATTGAATAATTGCGACTATTGTTGTTGATAGATCTGTTCTTTGTTTTCAATATTTTATAAGAAATATCACACAAATAGCTAAGCTATATTCGTGCATCTTTGTCGTTCTTCCCGGGTTGTAAGTTAAACTAACAGTATAATAATATAAATCAGGTATCTATTATGTAACAATTGTGTAGTAGAACTATTGGTCAATATATTTATAACAGGAATCAGAAATTGCTCAGCCTCAATACATTTTTATCATTAAATTATTTTTAACAAAACAGCAACATGCCATGCATTATTGAAACGTAGTTTAAATTATATATTTCTAATTAATAGCTAAACAATCGGTACTAAAATGCACAACTCCAGATATGGAACTGCAAAAAATTTCTTGGGGAGGGGACTCACTGAGATCCCCTCCAAAAACCCCTCTTTTCCGTTCGCAAGCTTTCGGCGTTTTGCGCCTCCATTTTCGCCCCCCCCGAACATTTCTTCTACCCCACCAGGCCCCTCCCCCCGGCCCCTCCCCCGTTATCGCAAGTTTAGGTAATACATCATTAAATTATCGAAATATTTTTTTGTTCTAAGACCAATTTTCAACAATGAAAACAGTTTTGCCCCCCCCCCCCCGGTCAAAGTTGCCTAGATCCGCCCCTGTGCCCTAGGAACATTTCTTCGGCACCCCCCCCCCCCCGAAAATGACTTCGCCCCCCCCCCCCCAATCCAATATTCCTTGCTACGGGCCTGGAGAAGTATTGCCATCTACCGAATGACGGCAAATGTAATTTTTAAAGAAAATACAATTATTTATTATCTTTTCATAAATTACTTTTTGTTTATTGAGTTTCCGGTTTCATATTCATCATCATTCATGATAATTATCAGTAATTTTCTGATCTAATTTCACTATTAAATTTGTAAACAAACTGACATTACGAATCAGTTGACGACAGAAGTGCTCAATGTTCATTTTTATTTTTTTTAATATATTATTTTTTAATAATATCGATTAAATACTTGCTACAGAATTACTATATTCTATTTTAGAATTAAGGGGGTAAAATTTGTCTTTCGGTCATATTTTGTCTTGCCCCTCCTTAAATTTTCAAGGGGGGGCGGCGCCCCCCCTTGAATTTTGGCTTGCCCCCCTTAAAATATTTCGTTCCGCCGCCGGTGCTTCGTACTAAAAAATAAAATTCCGGTGTACACTTATTTTCATCTAATTTACACATTAGATTTTAAAGTTGCCTTCATTAAATATCTATACAGTATACCATACACAAGATGGTTGAATAGACTTCATAAAAATCGACATAGATTAATCTTTATTTTTTTTTATATTGTAGATGATGGTGGTTATGATACTAGAGGTCATTATGATTTGTGGATTTCTTTGTGCGGTCGGTGGTAAGTTCTACTAAAATATTATAACGTAATGTATTTTATAATGAAGGGACGGGTGGTCGTGTGGTGTAGAGCGCTCGACTGTCGACCGTACAGTCCTGGGTTCGTATCTCATTGAGAACTTTGGGATTTTTTCAGGTTCTGTTGGTAAGTCCTAAAATCCACCTAGCTTTAAATGGGTACCTGACTTAAACTTGTCCCATTTAAGGAACTGTTCTATAATGATTTATTTTGTTATCAGACTTAAAAAACTGTTTGATATGTATACTTTTAGAATAAAAAAATGGAGTAATCTTAAATGCTTAACCCTGTTAAAGAAATTACGAGAAGGCAATTTTTAAATGTTTTTAATGAATATTATAGAAATTAAAAAAAAAAATAGTAAAATTTACATAATATTATATATATACAACTTTTATTCACCATGATGATATTTGGCCATAAAGCATTTTATTTTCAAACAGATTTTTAAAAGACAAAATATTCTATTGTGCACATTTTTCTAATTAATTTCATTATAAATTCAAATATATTTTTTTACATTTTAGAATTAAACAAGAAACACTGGTCCTAACAAAGAATTAAACTTCAATGTAAAATAGTTTTCTTTTTACCAGAAAAATGTCAAAGACGTGTCTGTCACCTAGATTTATATAACACTGTCATACGCGACAGATTTTTCCATAAAAAAAATTTTCCCCTCTACTGCACACAGATAATATTGCACCGCGTACAAGTGACAGCCACACAAGACATAGATCTCAACGCAAGAGACGGACTCATTGAGTAAGTTCAACATTCGTCATAAATCATTAAAAAAAATTGGCATTGTTTTCATTGTTTTTTAGAATTAGATAGCCAAATACAATAATAATTAGCAACTAATATTTACTCTTCCCTCCCCCCCCCCCATCTTTCTTTATCTCTCAATCTTTCAATCTTTCTTGATATTCTTCTCAGAATTCCTATTTTCCCAAGTATAAAAAAACATACCCAATAATGTCATATCAAATGTCACTAGATGTAAAACATGGAAGTGAATACGTCAATGTGCTAATAGCTCTTTCGCTAATAGACTGTTTAAAAATCAGCTGTAAATGCCCCCCCCCCCCCCCCCCACCTACATGCTTGTCATGTAGTTTGAGCGATGAAGTGTATTGGTGGAGGATTATTTTCTTTTCATTTGTAAAACTCTGCAACTATGAATGCTAGATCAACTAAGAATTGGCACTAGCACTAATAGTGTCAAGAGAATGCCATAATTACATCATCTATAATATAAAGCAGATAAGCTTGTCCGAGTCGGTCGCTTGTGGGGAATCCGTTCTATAAATAAACGACCTCCAGAAATAAATAAAACAATAGTATTTGATAAAGTAATCACGTGACCAGCGAAGTCACAAAAATATAATTCAAAATGGCGCTTGCATCGATT
This sequence comes from Bulinus truncatus, assembly GCA_021962125.1. Taxonomy (NCBI): domain Eukaryota; kingdom Metazoa; phylum Mollusca; class Gastropoda; family Planorbidae; genus Bulinus; species Bulinus truncatus. Next base: position 24,925 of record JAGDYQ010000417.1, read on the forward strand.
CGATATTTATTTTTCAATAATCTACAGTTTTAAATTGTTTCTATGGTTTTTATTATGAAATGTAAAAGTCCTAAATATTAAATAATAATAATAATATATAATATTATTCAAATTATTTTAATTTTTATTACAACATATAGCATTTTAATCAGACTAGGTCACTAGCTAGCGCGTTCGTAAGTAACCTATGGGAGCGCTGTCGCTATAAATAAAATAAATACTCTATGACGCCATTTCACGATGAGTGCTGTATCGTGCCTTCGCGCTGCTAAATGACATAATAGTAAAGTAGTTATTGTTTATTTTTTAGTGCATTTTTTAATGCTTTGTTTTGATTTTAACTATAAGTAGACGTCAAATAAAAACAAGCAATTTAAGTCTTTTCCGTTTCGGACAAAGGACATTTTAGAGCATTTTCGCCGGATGAAATCCTTATTTTTTGTTTCCGGTAAACAGCCATAAATATTGGTCCACGCACATGAATTTTGATAAATTTAGAGATGGAAGTAATCATGTTGAATAACTATTACAAAATATATAATGATTACGCCCCTTTGAATAGCTTTTATTATTTATATTTAAAATATAAGCAAAAAACGGTACATCAGAAACTCTTATATTTTGGCTCTGAGAGGTCAGATTGCAAAATAGACTTTTATTGTACACTTGGCAGACCAAGACCTACAAAATGATATATACATCATGGGTCTAGGACTTATGGTTGCTGAGATCTAGGGCACTCCATTGTTAATAAAGCTTATATAGAAAAAAACGGTACTTTTTAAGCCCTCTTTTACGACCCTCATAGGTCAAATCGCAAAATGAACTTTTGCTGCACACATGGCAGGCCAAGACCTACACAACGATATATACATCATGGGTCTAGGACTTATGGTTGTTGAGATCTAGGGTGATGACGGACAGACAGACAGACAGACAGACAGACAGACACAACGGGAACAATAGAGCATTTTTTTTTAGAAAAACCTCTAAAAATAATTCTGCACGTAAATCGGCTGCGCATTTGATAATCATGCTCAGTTATTATAGTTTGTTAACATTTTGTACTGGAGGTTATTGTTCCCTCGATGGATTAATTTTTGATGATGGTTTGTTGGTTATGGCAGCCACATCTTTTGACGTATGAAATGTAGGTCATTTCCGCATATTAGGAAGGTGGCATAAATCAACCCCATAAGTAAATTAATTAAATTGATTAGGATATATATATTATATATATATATATATATATATATATATATATATATATATATATTTATTTCACAACTTCGAGACGCAAGACGCAGGACTATTTATAGTTTGTGGAATCGCGACAGCGGAAAAAGAAAACCACTATAGTGTGCTGGGAGACGAGGGCAAGCGTGTTTTTAGAGCATTTTCGAAAAATAAATGCTCTATTGTCCCCGTTTTGTCTGTCTGTCCGTCCGTCCGTCATCACCCTAGATCTCAACAACCATAAGTCCTAGACCTATGATGTATATATCATTTTGTAGGTCTTGGCCTGCCAAGGAATGACTTTTTTCCATTTTGCGATCTGACCTTTCAGGGCCGTAAAAGGGGCCTTAGTACCGTTTTTTACTATATAAGCTATATTAATAAAGGAGCGCTATATCTCAGCAACTATAATTCCTAGACCCATGATGTATATATCATTTTGTATGTCTTGGCCTGCCATGTGTACATCAAAAGTTCATTTCGCGATAGGATCTCTGAGGGGCGGGCTTCAGGGCTCCTAAGGGGCTTATATATTATATATACACCTTGTACTTTCAATAACCCGTTCATTTGGTGCGAAATACTACAGCACGTAGTTTCACCAAGATTTATTAAGAAACGATTAAATGACTACAATTTAGAATGTTTCAATTATGAGTCCTATTTCAGTGACCACAAACCACTTGTAGTTAGATTTAAGAGAAAATAATTTTGTTTTCAATTATAAAGAAACGTCTTTTTAATATCTTTTTTCAGATATATGCATTGCACAATTGAATTTGTAAACATTTCCAAAATTTACAAATATTTACTGAAAGATAGCATACGTACTGATACATAATACGAAAATGCACTAACACGTCCTGTGTCCAGAATGGAACAGGTTTAATTGCTTGTTTCTGATCACAGACGACAACTTGCGACAGCGGGAAAAACCCCCCCAGTAATTATTACATCAGCCTGCAAGACTATTTATAGCTGGGTTCAGAAGGGAGGCATGTCATAAATAAATTTACTTTTTTATGATTTCTTTTATAAAAAAAGATTATTTTAATTTGTTATATGACGTTTTGTTCTTTTATATAGTGAAATATATTAAGCAATACGACCGCATTGGTGGTTGTACAGTACCATTTCATGTCTAGACAGCTCCAGTAATTTTTAAAACAGTATTGTTTGGTCGTAATCATGTTCAGGGGTGGATCTAGACAACTTTGACCCCGGGGGGGGGGGGAGGGGGCAAAACAGATTTTTAAAAATTACAGTCCGTCCGCCCGTCTTAGAACAAAAAATATTTCGATAATTTGCTGTAACGGGGAGGGGAGGCGGCATGACCATCTCCCTAAATCCGACCCTGATCATGTTTTTATGTGCTTTAAACATGAAACTATTTCATTTATCCCCCGTCGCGGTAAATTCTGTATCCTTTTTACAGCGGAAATGAGAGAATGTTTAATGAAAAAAATAAAAATAAAATAAATAAAAAACAAACAAGTCGCTGGAAGGTACCAGACAGTGACCGTAAAGTGTGCACAGGTCAAAGTTCAACTTTGCATACCATGTATTTTTCCGAAGATGTCAGCCTTTTATTTTGTTTGATTGCTTATTTAAGAATATAATTACATAAATTATATTGATTGATAAGGCGGCGTATGCTACGCCGCTGGACGGCTAGTTAGATATATTGGTTTTCTTTTGAGCTTTCTTAGTCATAAAATAGAAGCCGGTCCTTATGTGGAACAGTGGTAGCTATTGATGTTAACCAGGCTTCTTGTATACTTCTAACTTGAAGATAGTGTATTGACGAGGAGATGATAGTCCACAAATTGGAACAATCAAGGAAACAGGTAGTTTTATGTCGAGATACCAACGTATAGTGTGACCTGTTTAAGACTATTAACTTTTTTGTTTTTCGGATTCAATGAGACATCAAATTCAGCTGTAATGGAAACAAACAAACTGAACCTAATATACAAATAAAATAATGTTTTTTCTTTCTATGATTTATTTCTAAACGTTGTATTTTTTGTTGTTGTTTTTAATTCTTGACAATGTAACAGTATTTGTCTGCTACACCATCAAGAGATGTAAAATTATTTATGCCTGAAGTGGAAAATACAATCTTCTAACTTTGTAAAAAAAAATTAATGGAAAGAATAATTAAACATTTTTTATAATTTCATTATTTAATTCTTCGCGCTTGCATACTTTCTTTGAAAGCTACAAGTATGAATGTAAATAAAATAATTAAAGAAGTAAATGTGTATTTTAAAATGTTTCTTATTTCATTTTAAGACTTCAGAGAGTGATTGAAATAAAGAGACAAAATCCTCAATTGATAGTAATTGTTGCAGTTCAAAACGATAAATTTGATATTTTTGTCAAAATGTATACAACAGATGAATATAGGAAAAAATTTATCCGCAATATAATACAATATGTACGTGAGAAAACAATTGATGGAGTTAAAATTGATATTCAACATGAAGAAGGAGGAAATAAAGAGAAATTCACTCTACTGATTAAGGTTCGCTTTTTTTTTCTCTTTTCTATTTTATGCTCAAACAAAGAAAATAGATCGATCTAAGTAAAGTGTTATTCCAGAGAACTAATTGTTTATTACCTGGATGTATTAGGGGGTTATGGTTAAGATAAAAAAAATAGGATATGAAGAAAAATTGTGATAAAAAGATTTTAAATTTCTGTAATTGAAGATTTTTTTCACAAAATCGACCGTTTGATACGTGCTTTAAACATAGCACACTGAGTACATTTTCAGACAGATGGTGTGCCTTAAAATATTTTTTGAAATAGCCCCCCCTCCCTTGCAGCCGAAAATCTTAGTAAGTTGCACTATGTTTAATTATATATTTTTTTACCATTATGTCTACTGCAAACAAATGGTGAACACGCAATAATGCATCAAAAACATCTCAAATCAAATTTTAATGGGTTTTACTCACGCTGGAACTTAGATATCTGCCTCAATAGTACAAGTTATCTCATATTGGTCACCGCACAGTTGAATGAAGAAAACAAAAACGTCCATTTATTAAATCATATTTTTAACAGTCTAAGCAACTTTATTTATTTTAAAAGTATAAGACCATATAAAAATAACGGTCTTTATGTATCAATATCTATAGGGCTATCTCATGTTAGTATTTTATTTGTTCGTATTTGTACACAACGGCTGATATGTTAGTATTGGCACTAGTTAGCAAAATATTATATATATATATATATATATATATATATATATATATATATATATATTAGGGTGCCACTCAATGCAATGGAAAAAAATAAGTTTCATTATCCCACCCCCTAATTTTTTTCCTTTTGTTATGTTACGTAATTTTTGCCAAGTTTCATGAAGATATTTAGAGGTAGTTCAATGGACTCGAAGTTTTATATTATACGCGAAAATGCCTGTATTTGACATACAAGGCAATTTGGAGGCAATTTCTGGTACTTATTTATATAAGTTTGTTACTTATTTATATTTCCATGTCAGTGCAATATATATTACTGCTTGTGCCACAGTTACAATGAAAGAAGTTGTTCAGTTCTGGAATAAGGCACGCATTCCAGTTCGCAAAGAATGCCACATAATTGCCGAGATAAAGGATCTGCATTCAGCATGGATTGGAACAAGAAACAAGCAATTAAGCCTGTTCCATTCTGGACACAGGACGTGTTAGCGCATTTTCAGTACGTTTGTTATCTTTCAGTAAATATTTGTAAATTTTGGAAATGTTTATAAATTCAATTGTGTAATGCATATATCTGAAAAAGATATTAAAAGGACAAGTAAGTCATGTATAATAACTGTTACAAAAATAAATAATGATTACGCCCCTTTGATTAGCTTTTATTATTTATATTTAAAATATAAGCAAAACGGTACATAACAATCTCTTATATTTTGGCCCTGAGAGGTCAAATCGCGAAATGGACTTTTGATGTACACTTGGCAGGCCAAGACCTACACAATGATATATACATCATGGGTCTAGGACTTATGGTTGCTGAGATATAGGGTGATGACAGACAGACAGACAGACAGACAGTCAAAACGGGGACAATAGAGCATTTTTTTTCGAAAATGCTCTTAAAATGTATCCCGCAGAACAGATACTTAGAAGGGGAAGGAGCACCAATTTACTGAAAGTTTGACTGATTTAACTAAGATGCAGGTACCTGAAGACGTAAAATTTCTTGAAGCACAAAGAGAGAAAGGGAGGCGTGGTTGCATCGGTCCAGTGGATATGGTGCCAACTCGGAGAGAACAAAGGTCTCATAAAAGGCGCTTAGAGCAAGATTATCGTAAGGAAAAGGAGGCTAAGCGGATGCAACATGAGGCAAAGAAGATGGAATTTAGTGCCAGCAATGACAGTGACACAGAGGCTAAAAGCACCGATGGTTGTGATCCCGACGATCCCGATGAACTCCCCGAACCACCTGAAGTGTCTACTAAACCAGTGAGGATCGTCCGATCCACCAATATTGTGAGTCCAGGTTTTGCAGCTGCATTAGACAGGAGTAAAATCAGTGACAGGAACGCAGTTTACATAATTGCAGCAGCAGCAGAATCACTTGGCCTCAGCACTGCAGCTTTGGCGATTAACAAGAAATCAGTCAGACGTAGTCGACGTAAACATCGTGAAGCTGCAGCTACAGAGATTCATGCATCATTTCATCCAAACTGCCCGTTAACTGTGCACTGGGATAAAAAAAATGTTGCCTACATTAACATCAAAATAGTTAGTTGATCGTCTTCCTGTTTTGGTATCCGGTGATGGGACAATGAAGTTGCTGGGAGTACCAAATTTGCCAAATGGAACTGGAGAGGCTGATGCAACTGCCTTGTTTAATCTTATTAAAGAATGAAACATTGCTGATAACATCAAGTTCATGTGTTTCGACACAACGGCCTTTAACACTGGCATAAATGCAGGTGCCTGCATTCTTCTGGAGAAGAAACTTGGCAGAGAATTGACCAGCTTACCATGCAGGCGCCACACAATGGAAACTCATTGTGGCAAAGGTGTTTGATGCACTAATGGGGCCCTTTAGTGGACCAAATATCAAGTTATTTCAGAGATTTCGTGAATATTGGGGCTCAATTGACATATCAATGTATGCAAGTGGAATGGATGTAGATTATATTGCAGTGGTTCTCGATCCAGTTCGGGATAAACTGATTCACTTCATTCAGCTAACAATGTTTCATCCAGAGATGATTATCGTAAGCTTCTGCAACTTTCACTTCTTTTTCTAGATGCAGCTTGTGGTGCAGATGAAAATATTCTGGCTCCTGGAGCTTATCACCGGGCCCGGTGGATGTCAAAACTAGGGGTGTGCCGTAATCCGGTCCGGAATCCGGTTCTGCCGGATTTAGCACTATCCGGTAAAATCCGGCTCTGCCGGATTTACATGTATCCGGAATAACCGGATTCCGGAATCCGGAAAATACCGGATTTTTGAATTTGCCAGATTTTGTGACTCACGGACCATAATCTGAAATAAAAGTAATTCTTTTTCCCGAATGCTACACGAACACGATACATTAATCGATTGTTTCGAGCGTTGAACTTGTTTAATATTTTGAACATACAGTCAGCACCGCTAATATTGGCCAATCGGCCCAATCCCATACATGATAGTGCGGGAATGAGTAATTATTATTAGTGACTTCATCTTAACCGCAATCACCAATGACGCTGTAACAGAAATAATAAGCAACTATACTGCCCAAGCGCCTGGCCGCCAGCCCGCCACAAAATAAATAACAGAAATGAATGGTTTTTGATAAATTCAACATTTAAGTTATTTAGATTTCTCTGAGAGATGGAAAAGATGTCTTCTTTGTTATTAAATTAAAATGCATCACCCACGAGATTTCCTGTTGAAAAAATAGTCCAAATAGGAATATAAAATATTGTAAAATGAAAAGTATAATATTTTTCCATTCTGAAATTTCCGTGAACAAAAACTAATTCACTAACACTAATTAATATAACAAGTCACTGAGTTGGTAATCTAACCCTAACCCTAACGTAACGTCTTCCATTAAAAGCAATTCCTTCAAAATTTTTTTATTTTATAATTCTATTTTATAATAAAGGTTATTATAATTCTATTTAAACTAGGAATTAAAAGTCAAATATGCTTTAAAAAAAATTACCGTAATTTTAATTCATATTTTGATTTATATTATCGTTCACTCAATTGTTAAAAATGCGTTATCATTTTTGAGTAAAAATTAACATTACGTTAGCGGTCTAGTATAAATTTAAAGGTCTTTGGTGATCTCTATGTCACCAAACGATTCTCGCTTGCGCTATGATCTGTGCTCTTTGGTTTAAACCAGGCTTGCGAAGCCGGAGCCGAGCCGAGGAGCAGGGAGCCCTACTTTTTGCTGGAGCCGGAGCCGAAAAAATCTGGCGGCTCCACGGCTCCCAAATGCTTTTTTTTTACAGCAGAAATTTTTTTTTAGCTTTAAAATTCTAAATTAGTTTGATTGTTTACCTCCTACAATTTAAAATGTTGTTATTTTTACGAACGCCACAGCAGTAACAGCGTTAAAATGATAGCGTGCACGCACATCACCACAAGAAATCTTTTATGGAGAATCGTTTTGTGTTCGTTTTAAATCTTGTTTACCCTCCGAAATTTTTTTAACGGCTTGTTATTTTGTTATATATAAAGTTAAAACAGTTTTATTTCATAGAATAATTGTATTAATCATTTAAAATAAATTTTTACTAGGACGACAAATAGAACGCGTCATTTCGTATTATTATTTGACCGCGAATCAGGCCCGTAGCGTGTGTGGGGGCCAGGGGGGGGCTTAGCCCCCCTTGCGTTTTGTCTGTCCCCCTCTGCTTATTTGCTCTACTTAGTAAAATGTATTACCTGCCCCCCCTGCTATTGCCTGGCCCCTGTTGTAGAATACCTGGCCCCTGCTGTAGAATTTTCACGCTACGGGGCTGCCGCGAATTTATAATAGACTAAAAACAAAATGATCGCTTTCTGTATTTAACAATTTATTATAAACAGAATATCTGAAATGCAGTAGATAAATTTGTAAGGATGTGGCTATACGGACCCGGGTCCCAATAAAATCCGATTGTTATTCGGACCCGTGCAAATATGCACTAAGCTTAGCTATATTTAAACTTTATTTGACGGATTCCGAAAAAATAATAATACAAAGTCCACTTAGTGGAACCCTAGACACTGAGTAACGATTAAATCATACAATTCAAACAATTATATAAAAAAAAACAATAATGAAGTTTATGTATAGCTAAGCTAAGTGCATATTTGCCACGGGCCCGAATAACAATCAGACTATATTGGGACGAGGTCCGAATAAAAATCGGAGTTTATTGGTACCCGGGTCCGAATAATCACTTCGAATTTATAAATAATAAATATAAATACTGAAGTCTTTAAAATATTTTAAATAATGTATCATTTTACTATTTGCTAATTTGATCATTGAAATAACTTTTTATTACTTATGAAAATGGCGACTAGTGAAACCTCGGTCGAAAATAATGATATGATTCTGGATGGACTGAAACGGTTTGTTTTTAGTAAAACCGACATGCATATATTTTTCAAGTTCCTGACTATGGGGCAGCCCCGTAGCTTGAAAATTCCACAGCAGGGACCAGGCATTCTACAGCAGGGGCCAGGCAATAGCAGGGGGCAGGTAATACATTTTACTAAGTAGAACAAATAAGCAGAGGGGGCCAGACAAAATGCATGGGGCCCTGGCCCCCCTGCCCCCCCCCGCAAGCTACAGGCCTGCTATGGGGGTGAACACGACAAAATTTGCATAACTTTTATCAGCGGCATGTTTGCGTGGCGCAATTACAAAAAATTTTGTCTTGTGTGATACTATCTTAGTAGGGAGCCGGAGCCGTGCCGGAGCCGACAAATTTGTGGGAGCCGGAGCCGGAAAAAAATTTGGCGGCTCCGCAAGCCTGGTTTAAACGACGGTATGACGTAGCCACGGCCCGCGGCGCTCAGCTGTGATTTTGTGGCAACACTGGAATGTGTACATTATTTGGCTGTGGACTTGGAGTAACTTTACACTGTTAACAAACTAATAGTCATTAGTTAGTTATCAACATCTTATTCTTACTTCTTTAGGGTTGAATAATGGCTTTGTCAAATGCCAATTGAATTCATTAAAATTTGTATTTCAATTTTCAAACTTGTAAAGTACAGAAATACAGAATTATTGTTCTCAAATCTCAATTCCATTCAATCTTGTTATTTGTTTTTTTTCAATTAAATATCCATTTCAGTACACAACATAAACTATGAACATTTGAACAATAACAATAAGCAATAAGCATCCATCATCCAATGATCAAATGAAAAGACGAGATGAACTCAGATGATGAGTCTGACTTTCTCCTCAGATTCAAAACAATTAGTGCACTACAATAGTTCTTCACTTCCAACTTCTAATCAGCCAATGTCATTTAACCATTTAGGCCAACTGTTCAGAAGGCATCCAACCCCTCAGATTTACCGGTATCTGCAAAGTACCAAAATCCGGAATCATAATCCGGATCCGGTAACGGATCCGGTTGGAAAAAACGGATCCGGCACACCCCTAGTCAAAACTGATTTATAGCCATGTGATTTTCATATTGCGTTCTCTGTTCCAACTTACTGCACGTGAATTGTCATCACCAAGTCACTTCAACACCTTCATACTTAAGGTCTACCTGAATTCGTGGTTTACATCATCATGAGCTACATATGTTCCCCGTAGAGATTTGCAGCTACTTCAACAATTGGAGAACGACAAGGAAACAAATGACACCGTTGCCAAAGCAGCAATAAAATCATTCTCTGGACACTTGTGATACTTGAGTGAAATTCTGGTAGGTTTTTCATTTTTTTACAATGATGTTTCATCTGAAATGAAGTTCGTTATGGTTGCAACACTTAACAAGATAACAACAGATAATCCTCGCAGAATAGCTGTATATTTATATATATTACAACATTATATTACATAGTACACTATTAAGAACATGAAGGATTGTTGTTTGTGTAGAATCGTTATTATATTAGACAGTTTGAACCTTCATTTCAACACAAAATATAATGAAGAGACATTCTACTAAACATACATGTATATAACAATTTAATGTGGTCAAAATTTTAAAATGTAAATTCACCAAGACGTCAAATTCAATGGGAGTTTGTTTTTTCCTGGCACCATCCTCTGCAGTATTAGGAAAAGTGAGTTATCTGCAAATGTCTACGAGTCCTACAGTGTAGGGCCTACACGTCTTCAGTTTGATTTAATGGAAACTGTATATCTTTCTTTAAATATATTCTTTTTTAACAAACAGGAAGTAATGGCAGCCTTTTCAAGGGAAGCGTCAACAACAAAGAGACCGAGATTGCTACTGTCCGTTGGTATTCCATCAGATAGATCGTTTCTTGATAAATACTATGACTTACTGGAAATATCGAAGTAATATATTTTTTTTTCGTAAAAATAAATAGTCATTTTTAAGAAAACATTGATCAAGAACTTCAGCCAAACTTATTTGTAGCCATAAACAGAAAGGCAAACTTTTATCTCAGTGCACGAACCAGTGGAGACAAAAAAAAAACAACCCAACACTCTTAACTAAAAATACCTGGAAACGACAGAAACATTTACATGTAATTTACATTCTATTTTTTTAATTGGCATATACAATTAAAAAAAAATGTTGTTTATTTAAAACTGATTTACTGACCTGACAAGAACCGTAGAAAAAAATAAATTTAAACTCAACGCCTAATGTTCAAAATGTTTTGTTGTGAAATAATGTGATTGCATTACCTGTTAGTTACGTGGACATGGTTGACTTAGCCACTTATGCTTTCGACCTTGGTAATCGTATTGAAGTAAAGAGACCAAAACACCACAGCCCTCTGTACAGTAAGGATACATCAAGTACCAAAACGATTGTAAGTAAACCTAAACTTAAAAAAAAAAATAACAAAAGTTTCATGAGTGTGAGAACAGTTTTAATAATTCAATAATTTAAATATGTTTGAATGAAAAGTTAAAAAAAAGTCTTGAATTTGAGAGCAGTACTATTATTATTTTTAAGTGATTTTATTATTGGATAAGCTTCCCGACTTTATAATTTTTAACTGGGAATTATTTGAACAATAATTTTTTTGTAAATTAGTCATGAGACACTAAATAGGTGCAAATAACATTTACATTTCCTAGAGTATGAATTGGAAACTATTGGTGCGTGTGAAGTGTGAAGTCTGTGTAAGGATGAGATGAAATCTCTTAGATCGTATAAACCATATCACATAATGCAATGGCCATGTAGGTACCGCGGGAGATATAGCGGGGGGGGGGGGCAGGCCAAGACATGATCTCACCAGAGATGGAACAAGGTACCATCAGGTCGACAGTCAAGCGCCTTACCTACCGCACGACCATCCATCCCCTTGAAATTATTGGTAGAGGAAATTATTTAAATAAGACTAATGGATTAAATAAACAATGAAACAATCCTGCTTAACCTTGCCGAAGATTAAAATAAATAATAATGGACTTTTAACAAGAAAACAATTACTTTGAGATTTAAAACAATGAAGATGAAAAAAAAAAGCCGAAACTACCCAAATTTATGACATACATCCTCGAAATGGTGCCCCTTAGACGTATCCTAAATGAAACCCCTTATCCGGCCAAAGCTTTTCATACTGTAGGTTGTTTGTTCGGCCCACAGTGAACAACGTTTGTTGATACCTGACCTAGGGGAAATAATCAAGTTTAAAATTTAGAAAAAAAAGGAGTTGTATGGACACAGTATCGAATTGTAAAATGGACAGGACACAAATCAAAGAGAGATTTTGTCATAAATGAATAAACATAAAATAGAAGATTATAAACCAGAAAACAATAATTTATTTCAATCCTTTTTGTATGATAGTGGTAACTATAATAAGAAATATAGAAAAAGTTTTTTTTTTAAATACAAAATGATTTGATGTTTTGTTAGTTTAATTGAATGTTTTAACTAATCTTTCACTTTAGTTTAAGACATGTTATTTTGTAATATATAGACTTATTTAATAAAACATGTCTATATACATAATCGTCTAACGTAGTAGATTGTGTGTATAACTTTCGCGGCTAAAAATAGTCTGGGGAATTCAAAAATTATAGAAACTGAAAAGAGACAACTTACTAAATGAGAGTATGTTTGGTGCGCATTTTGTTCATCAAATGACTCTTTCTTGAATAAAAATGAAATCGCTGGGGAATTCCATCACATCCGTCCGTCATTCTAAGCACAACAAGGATTTCTTATTATTTGTAGGGAGTATTTAATATTTCTTCTTAGTCGTATTTACTATTTCTTCTTCTTCAACTGCACACATTTATTAGGTGTCCCTGTTCTAAAATGTATTTTTGGATACAATAATCTCTTCATGTCCTCGGGCCACTGCAAGAATATAGACTGATTGTTAACGCACTCAAATATATTTTTCACTATTTTCAACCCCAACTGTGTGCCTACTCGCCGGTCCGGGTACCGGGCCTTTGTTCTAGTTGTTTTATAATACGACAATTTACATGAATGTCCTAGAAGTAATCATAACCTAAATGCATATCAAACTTAATTTTGCTTCAGGACTTCATGGCCAGGTATGTAGCTGGTATGGGTGTCAAAAAAGAGAAAATTGACATCGGTTTATCTTTCTCGATTTCTACATACTATGGCAAAACTGATTCAAGAACGTACTACTTTGCATTGATTGGTAGCTATGCACAGGTTAGAAACGAAATTCTTAATTTATTGGCGGGGAAAAATATTTTTTACAAACGCAGTTCCAGCTAACCGTACTCCGTATTATTCTTTTCCGGGGCCAGGCTATAGATATGCGCTTGCGCTCGGCTAAGCGTACTCCGTACAATTTTTTTCCGGGGTCAGGCTCTAGATGTGCTCATGCGCTCTAGACGGACTCTGTATAATTTTTTCCGGGGTCCGGCTATAGATATTGCGCATAACCATAATCCTAACCCTATTCATAACCCTAATCCTAACACTATTCCTAACCCTAGCCTCGAAAACAAAAATGTGCAATAGTATGCAGTCCGTTTGCCACACATGCGCACATCCAGGCTTGCGGTGCCGGAACTGAGGAGCCGGCAGGCCCGTAGCCAGAGGGGGACTAGGGGGGGCTGAGCCCCCCCCGTGCATGACCTGAGCCCCCTCGTGCATAATTTGAGTTTTTTTTATACAATTTTAATAATAATGGCTATAAAACATCAATCATTTTGTTTAATAAATCAATAATGATAAAAACTAAAGAGTTTATATTTTGGCAAATCATTCAGGCTATTTATATACATGGGCGTCGCTAGGAATTATTCCAGGGGGGGGGGGACAAAAATTTTCCAGGGGGGCAAATAACAACTTTATGACCTTTTTTTTTAAATGTAGGGGGTGGGGGCAAATGCCCCCCTCTTATATGACATGAATACGCCCATGTTCATATATACTTACATATATAGCTTATCTAATTTTTGGGCATAAAAGATTGAATCTTATTGAAGTTCACTTCTGGGTATTTTGGGCAGCATTGACAACAGTCGTGTGTGAGATCAGTTTCTCAACCCTCACACGAATGCTCACCCAATATCGCAGATAAATGTTACAAAAGCGTCTAAGCAAACTTTTCCTGCTTGCATTTGAAAACGATTTAACAGACAATCTGAATGCTGAAGCATTTTTAGGTAAATTCAGTGCTAAACCCGGGCCCGTAGCCAGGTCAAAGTAAGCAGGGAGGCACCAATACCCAGCAAAGGAGCACCTTTACTTTTTATTTACTTTTTCCTCTTTTTCTTCCTTTTTAAGTGGGGGGGCACGGCCCCCCAGTGCCCCCCTTGGCTACGGGGCTGGCTAAACCACGAAATTTGCAAATTTGAAACGTATAATAATATACGTTCGCAACAAGTGCCGACGAGTGGGGGGTGGGGCAGGGGGCCAATTCCCAGGGGCCCGGCGAGTTTTAGGGACCCGGACTGAGCTGGCCAATCAACTTTTTAAAATATTAATATCAGCCCAGGGGCCCGAAATTTCTGTCGATGGGCCTGTTCGCAACCTTGTAATAGTTTTATATATTGATATCTTCTGAGGACAACTAGCAACGTAAATACGTTAATAAAATAACATTGGCTTCTGAATTCATTTTTATACATATGTATAATAAAATAATAAAGTACAAACTCCGAGATTTCTGAGTGATGTTATTTAATTTGCAAATTTATTTTTTAGCAGAATTAATTTTATTTTAAATTGAATAATTGCGACTGTTTTTTGATGATAGATCTGTTCTTTGTTTTCAATATTTTATAAGAAATATCACACAAATAGCTAAGTTTTATTCATGCATCTTTGTCGTTCTTCCCGGGTTGTACGTTAAACAAACAGTATAATAATATAAATCAGGTATGTATTATGTAACAATTGTGTATCAGAACTATTGGTCAATATATTTATAACAGGAATCAGAAATTGCTCAGCCTCAATAAATTTTTATTATTAAAACTCTTTACTATTTAAATTATTTTTAACAAAACTGCAACATGCCATGCATTATTGAAACGTAGTTAAAATTATTTATTTCTAATTAATAGCTAAACAATCGGTACTAAAATGCACCATTCCAGATATGGAACTGCTAAAAATTTCTTGGGGAGGGGACTCACTGAGACACCCCCCCCCCCAAACCCCTCCTCTCCGTTCGCAAGCTTTCGGCGCTTCACGCCTCCATTTTCATCCCCCCCCCGAACATTTCTTCTACCCCAGCAGGGGCGGATTTAGGGGGAGGAAGTGGGGGGCACATGCCCCCCCCCGTTATCGCAAGTTTAGGTAATACATCATTAAATTATCGAAATATTTTTTGTTCTAAGAGCAATTTTCAACAATGAAAACAGTTTTGCCCCCCCCTCCCCCCGGTCAAAGTTGTCTAGATCCGCCCCGATCATTTCTTCGGCACCCCCCCCCCCCCCGAAAAAAAAATTCTTCGCCCCCCCCCCGAAAATGTCTTCGGCTCCCCCAATCCAATATTCCTGGCTACGGGCCTGGGAGCCGGGAGCCGCTACTTTTTGTAGGAGCCGGAGCCGAAAAAATCTGGCGGCTCCACGGCTACCAAATGTTTTTTTTTTTACAGCAGAATTTTTTTTTAGCTTTAAAATTGCAAATTTGTTTGATTGTTTGCCTTCTACAATTTGAAATGTCATGTTTTACGAACGCCACAACAGTAACAGGATTTAAATGATAGCGTGCACGCACATCACCACAAGAAATCTTTAATGGAGAATCGTTTTGTGTTTGTTTTAAATCTTGTTTACCCTCCGAAATATTTTTAATGGCATGTTATTTTGTTATATATAAAGTTAAACCAGTTTTATTTCATAGAATAATTGTATCAATCATTTAAACAAAATTTTTACCACGACGACAAATAGCTAAATTTAAACTTTATTAGACGGAACCCGAAAAAATAATAATACAGAGTCCGCTTATTGGAACCCTAGACACTGAGTAACGATTAAATCATACAATTCAAACAATTATAAAAAAAAATAAACAAAAAACATTAATAAAGTTTATGTATAGCTAAGCTAAGTGCATATATGCAACGGGTCCGAATAACAATCAGACGTTATTGGGACTCGGTCCGAATAAAAATCGGAGTTTATTGTTACCCGTGTCCGAATAGTCACTTCGAATTTATAAATAATAAATATAAACACTGAAGTCTTTACAATATTTTAAATAATGTTTCTTTTTACTATTTGCTAATTTGATCATTGAAATAACTTTTTATTACTTATGAAAATGGCGACTAGTGAAACCTCGATCGAAAAAAATGATATGTTTCTGTAAAACCGACAATGCGTATATTTTTCTAGTTCCTGACTATGGGGGTGAACGCGGCAAAATTTGCATAACTTTTTATCAGCGGCATGTTAGCGTGGAGTAATTACAAACATTTTGTCTCGTGGGATACTATCTTAATAGGGAGCCGGAGCCGTCCAATTTGTGGGAGCCGGAGCCGGAGCAGGATAAAATACGGCGGCTCCGCAAGCCTGGCGGCACATCTATATTAAAGTATATTAAATAATGTGAAAACTATAATCGTAAATTTGTGCAATCGAACTTCTGTTTTATTAGTTAAATGGAGGCCCATGTTATCTAGCTTATTACATATTGTAACTGTATAAAAGTAAAGTTCCCTTAGCCCATTTATAGCTAGGTGGACTTGTGGGACGACTTTGACACAAATTTCACTGTTAAAAGTTAGAGGTCTCAACAAGGATAGAACTCAGGTCTCTCAGGTCGACAGTCAAGTATCTACACCATTCGGCCATTTGTCCAACATTAACTGTATTATTTCTGTTACATTTTTAAAATGTATCTGTCGTATTCACGGAACAGCAGTCCTACTAGTTTTTGAAGTCTGTGGTTTTTCACAAGATGACTATCGCGAAAGAGACATCATGCTATAACTTTAGAACTTTATTTATATTGATTGTTTTTTTTTTCTTTATTTATGACTCTTGCCAGCATATTCTGATACACATTAAAAGTTTAAAGGTAAAAAAGTTACATAACAATTGCAAGTTGATTTTGCAATATAATTAAACTATATATTTTTTAATGATTTCATCAACTTTTAAAAAGTTAGCACTAGAAAAAAATCATCATTAATTTTTATTTTTAGTGGAGAGTAAAAATATAATGCTTTTTTTTTTTACTTAGTATAAAAATATCATTAAAAAAATCAATTAATTGAAATCTTCAACACATTTAGAAAATTCACCGTACAAAAAAGGTAAAAAAAATATTTCCGCCTCAAGCCCTCTGTTTAAAATAATAATGGCTTCTTGCTCGCGTTTTTATTCAATACACATTTTTTTTTTAAATCTACAGTTTCAAATACTATTTATGTTCTTAAAATGAGACGCTAAAAAATACAAATAGAATCATATACAAATATACTTACATATAGATTAGGTATGATAATAGATAGACAGTCAAATCTTTTTGATATCCATGACTTACAGACTTGCAATATCTTCTCAAGAGATGATCAGCATTATATATTGGAACCGGACAAGGGACGTTTCGTGGAATTTCACAAAGTTAGAGACTTCTATAAAATAATAAGATTTTACGACACCCCTGAGACTATAAAAGAAAAGGTATGATTAAATCATATTCTTGTTTTGACCTAAGTATCGGGTCACTGCAATATCTTAAAAAACCAATAACATTTTTCATATCTTTTTTGAATTTTTCTAGTGAATTGTAATATATATATATATATATATTAAATCAACATATTTTCTCCTGCTTACTTGTCTGAAAATAGTAATTTTCCTTGAAAACAGAGGTGAAATACACACAGTATATTAATTTAAAAAAAGTTCCGTTAGCCCAATTAGTCTATAGGGGTAAAAGAAGTGTAGAATTCATCTGTTTCTATAAACTTGACATATTTAAGAATTTTGTGTTAGCACAAAGCCCAAATGCCTTTATTGCCTTAACTAAAGTCAGGTTGATCCATTTTAAGCTGGGTCAACTTGTGTGACTAAAACAACTTTCACTCAGACCTGGAAAATTTTGGTTTTCGCCAATCAATTTAATTAAATTAGTTCTCATATAAAACTGAACGTATTTCATGATATTCACTACAAGTCCTTGAATACAATTTTCCGATATAAATATTCAATTAATGAATAATTTTTAATGGTTTTAATTATGTTTAAGTATGTACAGCATAAAGATCTGTTACCAAACTTGTTGTCTTTCTGTCTACAGGTAAAATACGTAAAAGCTAATGGTTATGGTGGAGTATTAATGTACCGAATCGGTGATGATGATGGCCTAAACGATTGTGACACAGGTTATAATCCACTCTCCAAGGCTGTCTTAGAGGAATGCAGGTATAATTATCAACATCTCATAATATGTTTATTGTCGTATTGCAATGGCTTACCTTTTTAATTTGTTTTAATTAAGAGATATACCTCATTTTTGTACATGGAACAGAAAAGTGTCTTCCATTATTCAAAGAAATAGAGGTACAGGTTAACTGGTAGACAGGGGTTTCTGTGTGGGAGGGGGGTTTCAGTAATGTCCCTTTTAAGACGAGATGAAATGTTTTATATCTTATAAAAAAATGGGACTGGGAGAAATAGGGTGAACTTTACAATGACCAGAAATATCCATTGGTCCTCACCGGAGATCGAACCAGAGACCGTCAGGTCGACAATCATATTTATATATATTTGAAAAATAATTAACACAAAAACAATTTTCCCAAAAATGTATTACATAACATAAAACATTATAATACTACGATTATTACGTTATCTAAAAATAAGATGAGACAATTATAAATTTTATGTTAGAAAGAGCATTTGTAACCGATGTCTGAAATAACATTAATAGAATGATGCGATATTGTAATGCAACTACTATAATATATATAAAATATATAATACAATTTTTATAAAGTTGCTTTTTTCCTTGAATTCTGTTCCATATATG
This sequence comes from Bulinus truncatus, assembly GCA_021962125.1. Classification (NCBI taxonomy): domain Eukaryota; kingdom Metazoa; phylum Mollusca; class Gastropoda; family Planorbidae; genus Bulinus; species Bulinus truncatus. The sequence goes on from JAGDYQ010000417.1 coordinate 43,791, forward strand.
GATTATTTTGGTTTATTCTCTTCATTGTTATTTTCAAAATGATTCATTCAGTCATTATTTATCTCATCTTGTTTATGTCATATTACTTTGTTATTTCTTTAGCACAAATTAAAATGAATACCTAAATTCATTCAAGCCAAGGAAGTTGAACAATTATTCTGATTCATAATAATAAACTATTTTAAATTGGTAAATTATATTTTTTTTATTTGTTTGTTTAGTTTTTAACATAATTTCTTCAAATTTAAAAATAAAATATCCTTTTTTTTTGAACAATAAATAATTGAGTGGTATTCATTTTTTTATATGAAATATTGATCCTTCTTGTTATGTTCCACCTATGTTGACATTTGCAGATTGTGTGTTAAGTATAAGATATGGCCACTGAATCTCTTTGAATCTGTAGCCTCTTTCAATAAAAATAAATAGTAGCCACTAAGTGTAGCCTCTGTCCGTGTAGATAAAGTGTAGCCACCGAATAGCGTATTAAGTGTAGCCTCTTTCAATGGAAATAAACTGTAGCCACTATGTGTAGCGTCTGAGTATGGTATAAAAATACGCCAATGAGTTAAATCTATTGTAGCCAATAAGAAATTCATAGCTGCAGTCTTGAATAATGAAAGAATAAATAATTATTTTTCTTACATGTAAGTATGACTGAAGAGTAAAGTGTGTTAATATATTCATTGTTTATTTTTTAAAAACAAATGAGCATTAGCAATAAAAACTATATGAGCCAAACAGAACAAATAAAGCAGGCCCACAGAAAGACAGGCCAAGAGGATAATGGACAGACCCATAATGAATGAATCATTCCATTCTGATTGCATCTTTCATGGCGTGAATAACTAGTAAGCAAGCGCTGCATTTAGGACGAGCATATGACAAAGCCCCCAGCGGACAAAACCTTCAGTGGACAAAACCCCACTGATAAAACCCTCTGCGGACATAACCCCCAGCGGACAAAACCCCAGCGGACAAAACCCCCAGCGGACAAAACCCCCAAAATATTAAGATTGAATATAATTTAATATTATTAATACTTCTATATATACGAAGTTGACCATTGCTAAGGGAAAAGTTTGTCGATATAAGAGATATCATGTCTGTCAACACAGTCTATCTTTAGGCATGTTTCTATACTGTTTTACGTAAATAAAGGATTGGCTTCCGACCACTTGGGTTCTTATGCTGTTTGTTTTACCGTCTGCTATAAAATGTGTGTTTGGCGCGAGAATTAAAAGGTAGAATAAAGATACGGTCAGTATTGGCCTTGGGCTAAAACCTTAAATTTTTTTTTTTACCTTGTAATATAAGTTGCCTCCTGTTGATGTTAAGTTAACAGGAGATTTACTTTTGACCACTGTGACTCGACGGGCGGATGCAGCTTATTGTGGTACTTTGAAATAAATTCCCTTAAAAATACATATTTTTATATATTTTTTTATCCAGGTATTATATATTACATTTTTTAATAAAAAATGAGGGCCAAAAAAATAGGTTTTATAATAAAAATAGAGGAGAGGTTCAGTGGTGGGGGGGGGGGTTGTCTGCTGGGGGTTTTGTCCACTGGGGTTTTTGTCCGCTTGGGGGTTATGTCCCTGGGGTTTTGTTCGGATACCGATTTATAAGAGCATACAAATATATACTTTTAATGCTCTTTATATGGATTGCAATTTAAAATTAAATGATTTTACATTAGATGTATATATTCATAGATAGGCCTATCGTTACTTATGGTACTCTGAATTATAGTAATATTGTAATGATTAAGTGTAGCTATATCTTAAATATCTATTAATGCCAAAAACATGAAAAATGTTTTTTTCGACGCCCTTTCCTAACTCGGCGCCCTGTGCAGTAGCGCAAACGGCTTTTCCACATTTCCATTTTTAAGTCATTGCATTAGATATAAATGATTTGAGAAAATGATTATAGCCACGCCATGCTTAATATGTAGTGGTATTTCATATTGTATTTGTTAGAGCTGCATCGTCTAACCGTTGATGTGTAATGGATGTCATACTGTATAGGTTAGAGCTGCATCGTCTAACCGTTGATGTGTAATGGATGTCATACTGTATAGGTTAGAGCTGCATCGTCTGACCGTTGATGTGTAATGGATGTCATACTGTAAAGATTAGAGCTGCATCGTCTGACCGTTGATGTGTAATGGATGTCATACTGTATAGGTTAGAGCTGCATCGTCTAACCGTTGATGTGTAATGGATGTCATACTGTATAGATTAGAGCTGCATCGTCTAACCGTTGATGTGTAATGGATGTCATACTGTATAGGTTAGAGCTGCATCGTCTAACCGTTGATGTGTAATGAATGTCATACTGTATAGGTTAGAGCTGCATCGTCTGACCGTTGATGTGTAATGGATGTCATACTGTATAGATTAGAGCTGCATCGTCTGACCGTTGATGTGTAATGGATGTCATACTGTATAGGTTAGAGCTGCATCGTCTAACCGTTGATGTGTAATGGATGTCATACTGTATAGGTTAGAGCTGCATCGTCTAACCGTTGATGTGTAATGGATGTCATACTGTATAGGTTAGAGCTGCATCGTCTAACCGTTGATGTGTAATGGATGTCATACTGTATAGGTTAGAGCTGCATCGTTTAACCGTTGATGTGTAATGGATGTCATACTGTATAGGTTAGAGCTGCATCGTCTAACCGTTTATGTATATGATCCACATAAACATCTCTAAAAGTACTATACCACCCATGTATTACATATTAGAACTTACATTGTTCTCTGACTGAAGATTAATGATACATTTTAGGAATGATGAAAACAACCATGTTTTAGGAATGAATTAGAACAAATCACAAAGAATCAAAGCATGTATTGGAGAACTTAAATGTTTGAATTAATTATCAATTGATTGACATTATCGCTACATTACCATTGATCACACTTTTATTAATTCGTCTGTAACCTTTTCATATAAAGGAATCATGTGGTTAGTGAAACATCCATTTGCCTCAACTTTATTTACGTTACCCGTATAAAGCTGGTTGGAGTTGAGAGACTTTTTTCAACTTTTAAAAGGACATGGTAAGGCTTTGTAACATATTTTTTTTTACAGAAATTATGTTTTTTTTTTACTATGAGGCTCTATAGAGGCTAAGTGACCTATATTTTTTTCAGAAATCACGGTTATTACTATGAAGATGTTCATATTTATTTGTTTCATTCTTTTACGTGTTTACAATTAAAATAGTTTACAAATTGAATTTTAAATTGGATTCACAAGGCTCATTTTATTTGTTTGTTCATGTTGGAGATATTTGAAACAAATGATTTATAGACATAGAAAGCTTGGTTTTTGTTCAGTATTTCGATTCTTTTCTATATTCGCTCATTGAATTACATAAGCATTGCTGTGTGTTTCTCTCCACCTCACACACCATCTTTAAAAAACAGCTATACTTTCTTTTTCACTAGAACTCATACCTAAAACCGGATCCTTATCATCCACAACTTCATCATGAAATCAGTGTCGCTGTCGTTTGCGTTGTGTACATTCCTTATAGTTCGTGTGTGAGAGCTCTTTTGCTATACTTTCGTACATTTCAAATTTATCGCGTATATCATGAAAGTTAAGAACAAAGACTGACATACAAACTGATGATGGTCGTTAACTCAATTCCAGGCTCCTGTAGATCTTTGTTGACAATAACAATGTTTTGGAGCAAGTCTTTCCGAATCACACACATTGACGCTGTCTCGAAATGGTCCAACTTCTTTATGAGTGATTTGGCTTCATGCTGGTGGTTGACGTTCGCTTGTAGCAACATCCGACAATGCTTGTGGAATTCTCTTATAATTGCCATAAAAAGCTCTAGTAGCGTCACTTTGCGCTGACCACCTTGTTGCTGAAAGCCCTTGCAACATAAATGTTTTTTCTTTCAGGTACTCTGTCAACTTTAACCATCCCTGCGGTGAAAGCAAAAAAAAAAACGTGTAGACTGACTGAACAACAGCTAAATAGTTGACTGCAGCTGAACAGCTCTCCACAGCAGATGATCCTACCAAATTTAAGCTGCGGGCAGCGCATGACACCCACTCCGCTATTTTATTAATCTCTCTAGGTCTAGCTTGTATGCTCGAATAAATCCAACTTATATTACTCGCATTGTCAGAGGACTGCGATCTGTAATTGCCGATATCTATATATACCATGAAGTCTAATAGTACTCACCACCAGATCGAAAAGGTATTTACCATCGTGTTGTTCAAATGGAATGACTGAAGAAAACGCTCTACGACAGTTCCACTTTTGAGAACATAGCAAACAACAACTGTCAGCTGATCCACATGACTGATGTACACGATACTGATTCCATAATATTTAGCATTCTTAATTTCAAACAGTATCTGCGTCAATATTTTGGATCCCATTAACTCAATAAATTCATCACATATACTGGCAGAAAGATATGAAATATTACCCTTTCCGGGGTTTTCATGTCTCTCAATGTGTTCCTTTAGAAAGGGATAAAATTTCGCTAAAAGGTCAAAGCAACCAAGGTTATTTCATTTATTATAACAGTTATGTAAATGGCTGCCACGCGAAAAGCTAACCCTCTTTCAGCAAGAAATCTTATCACAGCAACTATTCTCTTGAGAATATCAGTCCAGTATTTGGACAATTTTTGCTTCTCCTTTAGTATAGTTTCGTAAGTTATAGATCCTGTTGAAATTCTAACATACTTGACAGAGCAACAATGTGATCCTTCGACTTCTCATGTGATTTTATCCTTGCGATGGCGTTTTTCCAGTCATCAAAACCATCGATACACTGATTTGCTAAACCGGTTATGTAGTCAAACAGCTTGCACACATAACAAAACACTTTACCCGTTGAAGAAGAATAGAGAAGCCATTCTCGCATGACAATTTTACCATTTGTTAACGTTCTAGCAAATATTTTTGCGTGCATATCTGATCTTGTCACCAAATTGTTTTCCCTTTAGTGTAAAATCGAACTCCAAAGTTTGTGAAGGAAGATGTTCAGCATAATAACGTCTTAGATGTGCAATCAGCTGAATCACTTGAAAACCGGCATCTCCTACTGACCATAATATACAGTTCGAGTCTGTAGGCAAATCAAACACAGCAGCTTCAGCTTGACCCATAACAGAATTTGCAGATAACTTTTCCTTTGTTTCGGTTGTTTCACTTATTTTCAGCACAGTCCGGCAACATTATTCTGGTATTGCGGGATTGTTGGTGTACATTGTGGCTGAAGCAGTAAATGAAATGTCATTATCACAAGTACTACTAGTTTTACCAGTAGTACAATTAGTGTCTCTGCACATAAATTGCAGCAACGAACCCCGATTTTTTTCAATGCTTTTTCTTTCTCCTCATTTTACTTCCTGCTCAAATCCATTCTCGTGTTTACTCTTTTATCCTTCAGACATGGTTATTTAAAAGCATTTTCGTTACTTTGATGTAACACCGGAATTACTACATCATCACTGCATAGAATCTGCATAGAATAATTAACACTACAAATGTTTAATTTGTTTTCATATCTCAAAGAAGTGCGGGTGCATTCTTGTTAAGTGTTACAAATTGACCTGATAACGACCTTGGTGCATTCAAAATCATTCAATGAGTAGTCAAACAAAATTATCTGTTTAACTACAGATATAAACAAGAACTACATAAGCAGTAATTCGTAAATGATTTGTGAAACTTTTAATTTTCCAATCAATGAAATAAATTGATGGTGTCTAAAATATGAATATGGCATATTTTATATAAATTTTAATATACAGTGTACTAGTATATATACATTTGCTCCCTTGGAACTATTTTTTTAGCTATTACAATTTTGAAAAATAAACAAATTATATTTTAAAATGTGTACAATATGCTATAAGGTGTGAAAAGTCTCAACCGTTCATTGTGAACTTGGCATGTCTGATACAATCTAGCGAAACAGGGCCAGCCTTACGAAATACGGGGCCCAATTTAACGGATACTTGCGAGGCCCCTCTTTTAATTTTTTACAATAACAACTATTAGTATTTATTAGATCATGTACATTTCGGGGTCACCCTGCCAAGCCCGGGGTGCATTCTTAAAAAAAATAATATTAAAAATGAAGTCTGGGAGGGCCTACAACTTTGAAAGTGCCTAGGGCCTACGATGATCTTAAAACGGCCCCGATATAGATAGGTTAATATCAATTTAGAAGTTATTCTTTGGAGACGGAGCAGAAACTGTTAGCACCAGGACGATATTTAAATTCCGTTCTGTCTACTAAATTTACTATGGTGAGGCTGTTTAAAGGATTTGTAAATAAATGACAAATGGGGCTATTAGGCCCTGACTCCCCGGCTATATCTCATGTGTAGAATATAAATAAATCAAACATTTAACACCAGTGAAAAATAGTGTCTTTTTATATTTTACCAAACAATTAAACTTAAAATAGAGATAAACATTCAAAATACCATTAATTTAAACTAGTAACCAAAAGTCATACAAAGCTTAACAATTTAATTACAATTTAATGCAACAAGAAATAATATTTTTTGCATTATGTAATAACAAATGCGAACAAATATTCTTGTTATTCTTCAAAATAATACCTTTTTAAAATATAATAATACTTAATCAGAGTTTCAAAGGACATAACCGAATAGCTAAAATATTTTCTATAGACCTACTGGAACATTATTAGGACATAAAAGTAAAATACATTCCTTTAAATATTTAAGCTCATTATGCTGGAATGTCAACAAGTTAGTATTAGTAAATTGTCATAATACATTCTAATAAAGCACAGCTCAGCTTTATGCAATGATTTGTGGATTTATAAAATATGAAAATTGTTTATTTGTTTATTGATCAAACTACAAACTACGCGCAATGACTTCAGTGGAAAAAAGGTCACGTGATGTTTAGAAATGACAAGGCCAGAAAATTTAGGGCCTGTCAAAAAACAAACAGACAAACAAAAACAACGGTTTAGATCCGCGATTCTCAAACGTTAGTTTCTGGCTTAGATACATCCAAATAAGTAAAAAAAAAACAAATTTCGAAGTTACTGAGGCTTTTAATGCTCAGGCCCTGATATGAGCTCATGTTTCCTACCTTTTTACAATACACCTGGGAAACCCACAATCATATTACCGATCACACAATCATTTTTAGAAGAAAACTGTACAGGACGGGGGGACTTACACGTAACATGTGTTAAGTTTTCATCTACTGCAAGGGCCCATCAATGTAAGACTATTTAGTTTTCATCTCATAGAGAGGCCCATCAATCTAAAAAGTGTTTAGTTTTCATATCCTAGAGTGGCCCATAAATTTAGTAGGTGTTTAGTTTCATCTCCCAGAGGGGCCCATAGATGTAAGAAGTGTTTAGTTTTTATCTCCCTGCGGCGACCTTTGCTTATAACCTGCATGACAGTCCGGGACGCAACCAGTCAGAGGCGTAGCAAGGGGGACAAGGCAACGTGCGCCCAGGGCATTTTACCTTTTTAATACCTTTTTAGCGCCCCCCATTCGAAAACCATATAATCTTATATGTAAAATATACCATTTGGCGCCCCTGAACCTCGGCGCCCGGGGACATATGTACCCCCGCCCCCCCCCCTCGCTATGCCACTGCAACCAGTATGTTGATGTTGGTAGGGTCCAAAATATTAGGGAAGATGAAAATTTTTTGGCTTCACAAAAATTTGATTGACAATTGACATTAACTAAAAACTACGATTTTTAAAACTTTGAATAATGCTCATTGTTTGTTTGCGTTTATAAGGCTTACTTCCGTAGAAAACCACATAAATAAACTGGAAAAAGTCATATTATCTGAACTGTCTGTTACAACGGAATACGAAATAAAATATTTACTATACAATAGGCACCAAATTTCTGATTACTAACTATGCAGATGAAGTATAAATTGTCGATAAAAATTAATTAATATGTTTGCCAAAAACTTTTCTACTTTGTTCACATTTGGTCACAAACTCCTGAGTTATTTCTGTTATATCTATGGTGTCAACAATATTCTGGTGAATGTGCATTAGCGCAATATGGTTGAGTCTAGCCTGTCCAATCGTATTTCGTAAATATGTTTTCAGTCGACGTAATCCTGCAGGGTACTGTCAGTAAGAGCTTCACAAATACTTAACTTGCGAAAATAGTTTTCGAACAGTTGGATCCAATGTCACCAACTTAGTTGCAAATTCTTTTTTGCTGCTAAGTGGTGTTATTTGCATTTGGTGAAACATTGTCAACTGGATGTGCATTTGCTCTGCGTCAATTTCTGGGTAAACACTAACCATCAGCTGAACTTCTGCCAGTGTCAATGACTGGAATTTCAGCAAAATGTTTTCCAAATCAGCGTGTTTTTGAAGGCCATTTTGATTGTACCGTTTGGCAAGTGACGTTGATGTTGTATCAACAAACTGGAAGTACTGTGCTCTGTAGAAATCTTCGGTAATGCCCATTCATGACTAACGTTGGTTCCTGCAAGTTTGGCTGGAAGACGCCGTTTTCGCGGCGGTGATAGTCGTGGATATTTCAATTTATCGCACAGTTTGATTGCTTCTGAAAAAATGTGACTAAACGCAAATGCAGTTCTAAAAGACAGCATACAAGTCTTTTTTGTTTCCATAGTGATCTTGAAACAGAAGTTGGTTTAGACTGAACAGCTCGGTTTAGATCTTCAAGTAGAGTCGATAGAGACGAAACAGTCAAAGCCAACTTTCATCTATTGTCGAACATTTGTAGTTAAACATATTTGGCGCGAATACAGTTTTTACATTGATAAATATACAAACGTATATGCTGCTCTGATCTCAATTGCTCTCACAGGTTGCCAAAACTGTATGCTGCTCTGACCCCCAACTGCTCTCACGAACTGTCAAGACTGTATGCTGCTCTGATCCCAACTGCTCTCACAGGTTGCCAAACCAAAACTTTAGGCTTCTCTGAAGTGAACCATAGAGACTTTCTTATTGGCAGGCAGTTGGTATAAATGAAAGTGAATTTCAGAGAATCACTAAAAAAACTGATAAAGAGAAGTGTGACCCATTTGTGATTTATAAGAGATTGAAAGTTTATACTTATAACGCTCTTTAAACGGATTGTAATTTTTGCATTCAATGATTTTAAATTAGATATTTATATGAAAAGATATTGTTACTTTTGGTACTATACATGATAGTAATATTGTAATGATCAAGTGTATATATATATATATATATATATATATATATATATATATATATCAATGCAATTCTTGTGTAGCTCGGTATATATTACTTCCATATATTGGTATATATTATACCGCCCATGCATTACATAGTATATACTATTTTATTTATTAGAACTTAAATTGTTCACTAAATGAAGAATAAATGATAAGTTTTAGGAAGTAATGAAAATAACAATGTTCTAGGAAATTAATTAGTACAAATCACAAGAATATTAAAGAAAGCACATATATGAGAACTAAAATTTTTGAGCTTCCAGATTTGATTATCAATTGAATGAGCCTATCCCTACATAACCATTGATCATACTTTTATTCACAACTCTATGGATGCTAAGTGACACATATTTTTACATAAATTATGGTTAAAACTATAAGGCTGTTTTAATATTCTTTTTGTTTCATTTTATTAAATTATTATTATAAAACATTTACAAAATTAAATACAGTTGTAGATTGTATATTTATGATTGTTTTTTTTATCTCTATATATAATTATAGAATTATTTTTAGATTTCATTTAACCATCAGTATGCAATAAGTATTATATGAAGTAAGTAGAACTCTATTTTAGAAACATTTAGTAAAACCTTATTTTAGAAACAAACACCAAATAAATATATAGTCCCATAATGTAGTTATCTATAGATGGGAATTAGAAAGTTCCTTCCAAGTTACAAGTTTACTTCCATAAAATTTTAGATATAATCTGAGCCACAGACTATTTATTAATCTAATCTATGATCTGAGCTAGAACATTTTCAATATTGATAAAAGTTAATTCGTTAAAACCGAATCGGAAATTTCAATATAGGACTTAATTATTTATTGGAATCAGCACTGAAATCAAATAATGGTTCTCTTTACACGATTTCTAATTCTCAAGCAAAATCTTTGGAACTGAGAATTCAAGAATCCACCTATTACTCGAACTTTACTAGAAAGTCTGGTAGCCTAATAATGTTCATATATTAGAATCCGAACGAGAAACATTAAACTTAATCAGAATCGTAAAAATAAATTTTGGTATCGGCCTATGGTTTTCAAGTCGTTTCTACACAAGTCTTGGAAATTTAATCTTCTTAAAGTATCAATTTTCTTTTATCACCAGGAACAGTATATTGCTATCTGCAGGTCTTCGTTGTATATTGCTGTCAGGTCTTCGTTGTATATTGCTGTAAGGTCTTCGTAGTAGATTGCTATTTTAAGGCGTACATTAAAAGTCATCTCAATATTGCGAGTATGTCTGATAAAACAGTTGGGCGTTGGTTAAGACTATTTTACGCCATGACGCATTCCCTAGTTTATCTATTATCAGGATCAATCGAACGAGAAATCTGACTATTTATTCAAGGGAAGTAGCCATATTTTTTAGTGTCGTTCATCGTAGTTAAATACGGCTATGTCCCTTAAATATTATAATGAGAATGTTTTTTTAAAAAAAATAAATAAATACATCGCAACATTAATAATTGAATCATGCATTGTCATTGAGCAAAAAACGTGTATGCAACATTTAAAGAAAATCTATGTTTAAAAAGAACTTCAAAAATAAATAACAAAATTGTCCCCAAATAAATAAATCCACAGACGTTTTGAGTTAAAAAAACAGTTATAAAAACAAAAAAATAACATAATACATTTGATTTGGTATCACACACCAGTCTACCTTGTCTTTTGGCTAAAGACATACATAGGCTTTGATTTTAGTTTTTATAGGAATTTACTATTTCCTCTTTGATAAAACAACAGAACGAGCCCGCTACTTGATCGAAAAGAGTTCCTTGTGTGGTGAACCAATTTATTTGACCCATTACTCTTTAGAACAGCGGTCGGGGAACCAGGGTAAATTACCCCAAATGGGGTAAAAATGAAATTTTTGGGGGGGGGGGGTAAAAATGAAATTTTTGTGAGTAAAAAGTATATATTTTTAATTTGCTATGGGGTAATATCAACTTATAGAAAAATATTTTGGGGTAATGATTTACAAAGTTTCCCGACCGCTGATTTAGAATATCCATAACTCAAGATTTTTTTCTCGTGACCTGTAAACACATCTTCCACGTTGGCTGATGTACGTCCAAGTTTTTTTAAAATCTATAGCTTACTTATGTGACTTGTTTAACTTTCCTGAACAAAGATACACAGATAAATGACGTCATAAGTCAGTGGTAATTATAAAAGAGAAATATTAGACGGCTGACTTCAAGCTCGCAGTAAATACACCGATCAACGACATCTTCATTCAGTCTCAGTCCTAATAACTAGCAAGTGGCGCATTTTATACTCGCAGTTACACAGGCGTGTCGTACTAAAGAGATGAGCCACGTATACAAACAACTGTTTGCAACTTTCCGTACAATAAACACACGCACTAAGTGTAATCTTTTTTGTTGACTCAATATATCTTTGTTTTATTAACAAACACAAAACAGTCAAAACATTCACTGACCGTTCATCAAAAACACACATGTTCATAACAAGTTCTGGTCATCAAAAGATTTTAAATTGTACAATAAGGACGCCTTGACATAAACAACCCCCCCCCCCACACACACTATCACATATAAGTATAAAAAAAAAGTTTAAAGTTCCCTTAGTCCAAAAGGGCCACCGGGGCAGATATTTTATTGCACTTTATTTCAGAACTATAAATAACATGTACGAAATTATATCTTGTACTTTTCATGCAGAGCTTTGGCTATTTTTTTGGCGCCCTACTCCCAATCTGCAAACAACATTTAACAACGCTATTTAAGCACCATTTCTATACTCGACGCCCAATGCGATCACACAATCTCTTGTACTCTTCCTACGGCCTAGTAATATGCACAATACATAACCACTATAAAGTTATAATCAAATTATTAGCTCAGAATATATAATGTATCCTGTACAACTCCTAAATTCAATTAAATATTAATCACAAAGTGAAAAAATATTGCTTTGACCAGCTTGAGACAGGACATAAATATGGGTGCAACAAAAACAGCTATACAACATCAAATTATCTTGATGACTTCACGAAGATTAGACATTAACAGTAATATAAAAAGAAAATTACTGTATGCAAACCATACATAGACAAAAATCCATTAAATTCCAGACTGCAGACTTCTCAAGAGATCATAATATAAAGTTTAAAACTTTAAAAAGAAACTAAAAGTTTTAATGATTCAGATTTTTAATTATGCATAGAGTTAGGGAAAAATAATCAATCTTGATTAGCTATTTATTGTCTGTCTTATCATATATTTTGGCTTATCTAATATATTGAATAATCATGAGTTTATTTCTTTATGTTATATATATATATACCCTAACTAAAGAAAAGAACGATTAATTTACCCATTAGCGTCATATTTTAAAAAAAAAAAAAGATACTAAAATTGCTACATCAAAATTAAAGTTGAAAATTTCAAGATAACACTACTTTAATTAATTTAATTTTTTTTATTACTTATAATCTTCACTTTATTACTTATAATCACGATCTGCGCAATGTTTGGTAATTATAAATGTACAATGTAAACAACGTTTCTGTTCCACCGGACATTATGACTATATCAACGAAACATAACAGAAAAACCTTGAATTTTAATTGCTATGGTAGATGAGCTAATTCAAAGATGTAAATATGGGGTAACTTGTCGTATCCCATTTGAAGTCCTAATTTATGACACGACAAATTCCTTATAACAAAAACGAATGATATGCTTGATATTTACGATGCAAAATCCTCAAGATGTTATCAAGATCAGCACCATCTCAACACAACAGCAATGAATATAAGCACCATATTAACACAACATCAATGAGTATGAACACCATATTAACACAACCTCAATGAATATCAGCACCATCTTAACACAACATAAATACATTTCAATATTAAAAGCATCTTTACTCGTCCTCCATAAGAAAACTCGCCGAGTGAAAACTAAACGTGTGACTTTCAACAACACTAGGAGTAAGTTCCTTGCTCCACACTATTTATCGTGTGACTTTCAACAACACTAGGAGTAAGTTCCTTGCTCCACACTATTTATCGTGCGACTTTCAACAACACTAGGAGTAAGTTCCTTGCTCCACACTATTTATCGTGCGACTTTCAACAACACTAGGAGTAAGTTCCTTGCTCCACACTATTTATCGTGCGACTTTCAACAACACTAGGAGTAAGTTCCTTGCTCCACACAATTTATCGTGCGACTTTCAACAACACTAGGAGTAAGTTCCTTGCTCGACACTATTTATCGTGTGACTTTCAACAACACTAGGAGTAAGCTCCTTGCTCCACACTATTTATCGTGTGACTTTCAACAACACTAGGAGTAAGTTCCTTGCTCCACACTATTTATCGTGCGACTTTCAACAACACTAGGAGTAAGTTCCTTGCTCCACACAATTTATCGTGCGACTTTCAACAACACTAGGAGTAAGTTCCTTGCTCCACACAATTTATCGTGCGACTTTCAACAACACTTGGAGTAAATGTTCCGTGCTCCACACAATTTATCGAAAAAAATTTGCTGACATAATGTACAAACACTATGTACCGAAACAATGTACCGGCAGAATGTACTGAATGAATGTCCTGACACGATGTACCGACACAATGTACCGACTAAATGTACCGACACAATGTACCGACTTAAATGTACCGACACAATGTACCGACACAATGTACCAGCACAATGTATCGACACAATATACCGAAAAAAGTACCGACAGAATGTACTGACCCAATGCACCGAAACAATGTACCAATTGAATAAACTGATTGAATAAACTGATTGAATGTACCGATTTACCGATTAAATGTACCGACACAATGTACCAATTGAATGTACCGATACAATGTACCGACACATTATACCGACCAAACTGTATAACAACTCCAAATGTTACTTACAAAATCACTGGTCGCATCCACATGCACACTAACATACAATATTAAATCAATGAGTTATATCTGGCATTGGGCAGAAACATAATAGTGTAAGAGGGAAATTACATTTATAGAATAAATATTAGTTAGCAAGCACAATGTGTGCTTAGTGAGACGAATGGCCGAATGGTGAAGCAGCTCCACTGCCGACTTGAGGAATTATTCCAGGTTATGCTGAAAGTTGGTTTCTCCCACAAATACACCCAGCTATAATGGTACCTGTCTTTAAGTTGAGGGAAGTAAAGGCGGTTGAGAGTTACGCTAACTCTTTCATACGTTTTTGGTTAAAGAAACAGATGAATTCTACACTTTATCTGCCCGTATGACCTTTTACGGTTAAGGGAACTTTACCTTATTCAATGTGCTTTGTTGCTGAAAAACTGAGATGAGAAAGTGTGACTTTCCGACAGTGACAACACAAAATATAATTTGAGAGGAAAAAAAACTATAATAAAAAATCTGAATCAAATATAGTTTTTTTCTGTAATTAAAGTGAAATGAAGTTAATGGCCCTAAACGACAATTTGGCAAATAAAGAGTTGAGTTTCTGAAATCACGTTATAGTAAGGAACTGTGGGTGGCTACCCAATGTCCAGCAGCTTTTACATCTCCAAGTACACCCGCTGGATGAATTAAGGAACATTAAACCGCCCTTTACCACGACCTGGACAATATTCTTTTGGTTTTTATCGAGATTCAAAACCGTATATTAAGTCAATGTAAGGAGATGAAGAATAATCTTTTAGATTACATATTGCACTCACCACAACAAATTGCACAATTGCCATGAAAGTACCAAGGGAGATAAAACTGTCACCATGAAATATCCATTAGTACTCACCGGAGATTAAACCCAAGATCACCAGGTCGACAGTTTAGCACGACCATCTGTCCCCTAATATTGACACTCGAGTGCTGTATACTGATAGCTATCCGTTGCTCATTTATAGACATCTTATGTTAATTTAATATATATGTTGTCTAACGCAAGATAGATTGTAATCTATTACTTTTAACGTGTAAAAGAAGCCAACGTTATATTTACACGTTATTTTGAAGCCGCCGTTATTTGTACACGTTATTATGAAGCCAACGTTACATTTACACTTTATATTGAGGCCAACGTTATATTTACACGTTATATTGAAGCCAACATTATAGTTACACGTTATATTGAAGCCAACGTTATATTTACACGTTATATTGAAGCCAACTTTATATTAACGCTATCAATATCTGCAAAGTGAATATTAGGTGCATGGTCAAATCACAATTTATTATTTTCATCGCGTGTATACTTTAGCAATTATCAATCCTTCTCTTTAGCACATAATGTAGACATTTGTACATATGTCAACAGCAGTAAATGTTGATTACCAACTGTCGCCCAGCTAAAGATGTTTTATGTCTTTCATTGTTGTCAATAAATTTTTTTATTAGTTTATTTTTTTTTGTTTTTTTTTCAAAATTATAAAAATGCTTCTGTTTGTTTTCTTTAAATTTAAACACATAGCATATTGAGATAACGGTTGGGTGTTAAAGGTTAGGTGTTAAAGGTTGGGTGTTTCTCTGGATATATTCAACAATTTTATAAATCTAAATTGCACTCTCTAGCACTAAGGGTAAGAATATTTAATTTTTAATAAAAATAAAATGTGGAAAATAGCTCGTAAAACATATTAGTGTGTAAGCTTTCAAAGCAAGAAATATATTAAAAAGTTACGAGAAAAAACATTAAACTTTGGGACTTTAATGTGCATATTTACATGTCAACAAGGCAACACCTAATGATAAAAGGCCTAAAAGCAGGCCAAGAAGCAGATGGTTGGAGGAAGTGGAGAAAGACATTAAAGCCATAGGAGTGAGAGAGTGGAGGAAGAAGACCATGGATCGGGGAAAGTGGAGAAGAGTATAGTATGGCTGGCCAGGGCCCTAAATGAGCTGTAGAGCCAGAGGAAGAAGAAGTACATGTCTGAAAAGACATTTTAAGTAAACAAGGAAGTCGGTAATGGGCTGTAAGTCAACATATTTGACAATGTATCCATGAAAATTGTCACCCCCCGCCTGTGTTTGGAATCAAATGCAACGGTCAAACTGTTAACTTTTAAAAAAATGAATTTGATAAGAAGGTAAGAAATAAAATAAACACATCTTCATTCTGATAATAGCTTAAATTTTCTTTTTTTTTCTTTATTTCTTTCTAATTGTTACAATTATTTGCCGAAAAATGTATGTGCACATTTATAGTGAAATTCTTATGTTTTGCCATTTAAAAAAAAAATTCCAAAATAACAAATGCGCATAAATTCATAAATTGTTTCTAGATAACGGCCGAAGTAAGCACTTTGTTGGTGGTTTGCGTGAAACATTAAACATATTGCATCAACAAAAGACTACTTCAATGACGATTTAATGACAGCTGTTCTGTTATTGAAACTTGACTTCTTGTAACAGTCTTTGTAATTCAAACAATCAATCAAAATTTATTTATTTAAAAAAAAAACAATTTAGTAAAACATATTATAAATAATAGCGGTGTGGGCTCTGCGTTAAATCGAAAATAAAGAATTAATACATCAGTATTTCAGTTTGAAATACAATCATGAAAAAATCGGATATGCCCGAAACCAAAAATAACCAATCTTACCGATCACGCCTAATGGGATATAACTATATGCAACGCTTTTGCAGGGTACAGCTAGTATTTCATATTATTGATAATTGAAAACAAAAAAAAAAACATTTTCGCATAAGTTATCACCCCCCCCCACCTTTTCCTCCAAATTAGCTGATTGACCCCTATAATTAATAAACAAGATTACCTCCTCCCTGATTGGTTTCATCACGCACCCCATTAATTAATAAATAATATTATCTCCTCCTTCATTGGTTCATCACGCACCTCATTAATTAATATACAATATTATCTCCTCTTTGATTGGTTCATCACGCACCCCATTAATTAATATACAATATTATCTCCTCCCTGATTGGTTCATCACGCACCCCATTGTGGGGTGGGAATGTGGGCGATAACGCTTCGATAATGACATTGGTCTATACATATTTCTGTGGGACGGATGGCCTAGTGCAGGCCTGTAGCATGCGGAAGGGGGGCTGGGGGCCGCCCCCCTGCGTTTTGGCTGGCCCCCTATGCTTATTTGTTCTACTTAGTAAAATGTATTACCTGCCCCCCCTGCTATTGCCTGGCCCCTGCTGTAGAATGTCTGGCCCCTGATGTAGAGTTTTCACGCTACGGGGCTGTAGATACTCGACCGTCAACCCGAGTGTCATGGGTTTGATCCTGGAATTTTTCAAGGTGTTGTTTGGTGCAAAGTTATTCCACAAGTGCACCCAGCTTTAAATGGGTACCTGACTTTAAGTTGGGGAAGTAAAGGCGGCTGGGCGTTGTGCTAACCACACAATCACTTCATATGCCGAGGTTAAAGATACAGATGAATTCTACACTTCATCTGCCCCGATGGCTCAGTAGGGCTAAAAGAACTGTACTCTTTTTATACATATTTTTAATGAGGTTGTTCTAACTGGGCTAACTTTGTACTAAAAATAAATTCCGGTGCAAAATTATATTTTATCTACTTTACACACTAGTTTATTTAAAGCTGCTTTTTTAAAAAATAGTGATACAATGTAATATATGCAAGATGGTTGATTAGACTTCATTAAAAGTAGTAATACATTATTATTCTTTATTTTTTTTTAAATGTAGATGAGACTGGTTGGGATACTAGCGGTCATTATGATTTGTGGATTACTTTGTGTGTTCGGTGGTAAGTTTTTATAATACAATATAATAAAAAGGATTTATAATTTTGGAATTAATATTATAGGAATAAAAAAAAAACGTAAAATATACAAATTATTGTATGTATACAAGTTTTATTGTTCATGAAGATGATATTAGACTATGTAGCATTTTTTTTCGATCAGTTTTTAAAAGACAAAAAAGTTCTAATACGCGCATTTATCTAATTCGGTTTCATTATAAATTCAACTTATTATTTTTTTTTTATTTAAAAAATGTATTATAAAGAATTAAACTTTAATGTAAAATTGTTTTCTTTTTACCAGAAACATGTCAGCGGCGAGTGTGTCACCTACGTTTATTCCCCATTTGGATACGCGACAGATTTTTCCATAAGAAAAATTTTCCCCTCTACTGCACACATATAATATTGCACCGTGTACAAGTGACAGCCACACAAGAAATAGATCTAAACGAAATAGATGGGCTGCTTGAGTAAGTTCAACTATCGTCATACCTCATTTTTTTTAATTTTCGGTTTTGTTTTAATTTTTTTTTTTGGAATTAGATAGCCGAATACAATTATAAATAAAAAAAATAAAGTTTCCTTAACCTCAAAAGGCCATCGGGCATATTATGTTTAGAATTCATCTGTTTCTATAACCTCGGCATATGAAGGAATTGTGTGGTTAGCACAACGCCCAGCCGCCTTTACTTCCCCAACCTAAGTCAGGTACCCATTTGAAGCTGGGTGGACTTGTTGGACGAAACACATTTCACCTGAAAATATTCCCATGGTTCTCACCGAGGATCGAACCCAGGACTTTCAGGACGACAGTCGATTGTCTACACCAATCGGCCAGCCGATTTAAAATCTATCTTCAAATCCAGGTCCTAATACGGAGCAGTGGACGCACTTTTGATGTTAATCAGGTTTCTTGTATACTTCTAACTTGAAGATAGCGTGATGACCATAAGATGATAGTCCACAAGTTGGAATTATCTGTAAATCAGTTTTGCCAAACAGTGAGCTTGATGTCAAGATACCGACGTATAGTGTGACCTGTTTAAAACTGTTAACTTTCTCTTTTTTTAGGATTCAATCAGACATCACATTTAGCTGCAATAACAAAAAATAACCTAAATATACAACTAAAATATATTTTCTTTTTTCTACGCTGTTTAGCTCGGGTTAGGTCAAAGTTCAACTTTGCACTCCATGTATTTTCTCCGAAGATGTCAGCCTGTTATTTTGTTTGATTGCTTATTTAAAAATAAAATTATTTTCACAGTAATTATATTGATTGATAAGGCGGCGTATATTACGCCGCGGGATGACTAGTTTATTGTCAAAAGTTGATTTTTTTTCAACAGTGTGACAGTATTAATCTGCCAAACAGCCAAGGTACCTGAACTCATTAGTGCCTGTCGTTGAAATACAATTTTATACTTTAAAAAAAAAAAGAGGAAAGAATAATAAAAAAAAATTGGATAGAATTTCATAAATTTTAATAGATTTTTTCAATCTTTCTTACTATCCCTAAAAGTAACAAATATGAATGTAAATAAAATAATTAAAGAAGTAAATACGTATTTTAAAATGTTTAATCTTTATTTTAAGACTTCATAGAGTGGTTAAAAAAAAGAGACAAAATCCTCAACTGATAGTAATTGTTGCTGTTCAAAATGACAAATTTGATGTTTTTGTCAAAATGTATACAACAGATGAATATAGGAACAAATTTATCCGCAACATAATACAATATGCAAGTGAGAAAACAATTGATGGAGTTAAAATTGATATTCAACACAAAGAAGGAGGAAATAAAGAGAAATTCACTCTACTGATTAAGGTTCGCTTTTTTTTTCTCTTTTCTATTTTATGCTCAAAGACAAATAGATTAAGAGCTATTTTTGTGATGTTTTACTATACGCAGTGGCTACGATTCCTGTCAACCCTACTCTGTATTATTTTTTTTTCCGGGGCCCGGCTATAGATTGCGCATGCGCTCGGCTAACCGTACTCCATATTATTTTATCCGTGGTCCGGCTATAGATGTGCGCATGCGCTGTAGACGAACTCCATATTATTTTTTTCCGAGGTCCGGCTATAGATATTGCGCCTGACCCTAATCCTAACCCTAACCCTAACCTTAATCCTAATTCTATTCCTAACCCTATTCCTAAACCTAACCCTAATCCTAACACTTATTCCTAACCCTAAACCTAGCCCCGAAATCCAAATATATGCAATAATATGCAGTCCGTCTGCCCCACATGCGAACATATATAGACGGACCCCGAAAAAAAATACATTTAAAGCTGGACCCCGGAAAAAAATAATACGGAGTAGGCTTACGTTAGCCGGAATCGTAGCCACTGCGTTTACTATATATATATATATACAGGGTGGGCCAAAAAAAATGAGAACATTGCGAAGAAATGGTATCATGTTCTCGGTTGGTGTTTCTCTAATGGCGAAAACTGATATTGTGTTCGTTGAACCAGGTGCCAAAGTAAACAGTGAATACTATTGTAAACATGTTATGAGAGAAGGTTTGTTGCCTGTAATTCAAGCGAAATGTGGTCGTCAAAACTGGACATTACAGCAAGACGGAGCTCCTTCTCACACAGCCAGAAATACGATCAACTTTCTTCATCAGGAGAATGTAAACTTCATTGAGCCTGACTTGTGGCCACCGAACAGTCCTGATTTAAACCCAGAATATTATGCCATATGGGTTGCTTTGCAAGAAAAAGTCTACCTTCGAAGAAAATTTACCACTGTGGAGCAGCTCAAAGTTCGGCAATAATTGAAGAGTGGAGAAATCTGGGACAGCGATGTATTGACAGTAGCATAAACGAGTGACGTCTACGCTTCGAAAAAGTTGTTGATAAGCAAGGAGGACACATTGAATAGGATTTCTGATTGGCTAAATACTTTGCAAACAAAATTATATGATACAATACAAATAATTAAATTGTATTTTTAAAAAATTCGGGCTAGATTAAGATAAAAAAATATTTAAAATTTTGTATTTCAAGTTTTTTTTTCTTTTTTTACAAAATCGACTTATTTATTGATACATACTTTAGACACAGTGCACAGTGCACATTTTCAGACAGACGGTGTGCCTTTAAACATTTCTGAAATACCGCTGGACAGCCAAAAATCTTAGTGGGATGTACTATGTGAAATTATATTTTTTTACCGTTATATCTGATATACCAAACTGTGAACACACGATTATGAATGCAAACAAAATCTAATATAAAATTTTTAATGGGTTTTGCTCACCCGGAAACCTTTAATGTCTATATATGTATTGCTTCAATTAGCACTTTGTTAAAACTTCGAAGTCAATTTATAGATAAATAAATCTCATATTGGTAAATGTTACTAAAGGTTCAATGGACGGGTGATAAAGCGCTCGACTGTCCCTGGTGCGATCCCCGGTGAGGTCCAATGGATACATCAGGTTATGGCTAAAGCCCCCCCCCCCGCTTTGACTCCCGTGGTGCCTCCATGGCCATTGCACTATCGGCTATGTTGGGGATGAAAGTAGGACATAATAAAAAAAAACCGTCCAATCAGTGGTTTTTAGGATTTAAGATATTTCATCTCTCACAAAAGGTCACACCCATAAAAGATCAATTAAATCTTATTATTTTTACAGTCTACGAAACTTTATATTTTAAAAATATAGAACCATATCAAAATAACGGTCTTCATTTATCAATATTTAGAAGATTGTCTTCTGTTTGTTTTCTATGTGTTAATGTGTACATAACGGCTGATTTATTAGTATTGGTACAAAATTACAAAATATTTGAAGTTTATTATCATAATGTTACACTGACAGTAAAATAAGTGCAATGAAATTCAATATTAGCCTAAGGTGAGGTCAGAGGTATTGAGAGAAGTTAGAAAGCGGGGGCATCACACAAAAGGGCGCCAAATGGTATGTTTTACATATGACATTATTTGGTTTTCGACTGGAGGAGGCGCTAACAAGGTACTGTGCCCCAAGCGCAAGTTAAGCTGGCTACACCACTGGGTGAGGGAGGTTTATGTATATATAACTGTTGTATTTACAATGGGTATTCGGTTAACGAACTGTTCGGACAGCGAAAAAATCGGACAACGAACACTTTCAGGAAAGATTTTTATGTTCGGACAACGAACAATATTCGGATAACGAACAAAAACTACAAACAGTCTGTCTTCTACTATTCTCTGAACTTTCAAAAAGCGGGAAGTATTAGTATACATTTGTTCAAATCGCATGGAAGCCGAGTTTATTTCTTGGAACGCTTGAGTCATTTCTTTCAACTTTTAACTTCAAACGAAAAGGCAAAAAACCTCAAATAAAAACCTGTTGTTGTGGCCTGGAGCCGCTAGTGTTGAGCGATAGCAATCTGCAGGGGCGCCGAGAGCCAACAAGAGCCCCAGGGCAGAACATCATTGCGGGGCCCCTTAATAAACAATGAGTCGTGAAAAAAATTGACATCGTCGGGGCGGCCGGGCCCCCTTACAGATGCGGGCCCCCTGGCAATGACCCCCCCTGACCCCCACCCTCTCGGCGTGCCTGGCCATCTGTCGATGTTAACAAAGGTGGCCTAAAAGTAAACTAACACCCCACATCCTGTTGACATCCGAGTTCCACGAGAGATTTTTTTTTTGTTAGTCCGAATTTACGAATGTTGAACTTGCATAAGTCAGGAGCTGTTTGTAATTTTTACGAAAACCTCTCGGCTCTCGAAACACCCGACACCAGTCCTCAATTAGTTGTGCGCATGTATTAAATTTGTAATAAATAAACTTACTTAAAAAATTATACTTGTACTGTACATGATTAAGGTTCGCTTTTTTTTTCTCTTTTCTATTTTATGCTCAAAGACAAATAGATTAAGAGCTATTTTTAAATTTGTAGGATCTGTAGAACGAATTAATCGAATTTCCATTAACATATATGGTAAATCGATGATCGGTTAACGAACGATTCGGATAGCGAACATAATTGTGGAACGGATTAAGTTCGTTAACCGAATACCCACTGTACTTAATACTTTTATCATATTGTTATGACTCTCTCGGTGCTTCAGCGCACCGTGCAGTCGAGGAATTGAACGTGATGACGTAGGAGAGAGACGCGGCAGAGATAGTGACGTGGGAGCCGGCAAGAAGATGGCCATGATGTTGTTGTTGTCTGGGTCTTATGAATAGTAAATTCTCTTGGAACCCACGCCTGTGTTGTTTTAGTTTATAAACAGAAGAATCAAGAGTTTACTACAATATGAACTTAATTAAAACGATATCTCTTATATGTGTGTGAAGGCCCTGTAGGTGAGATGAAATCTCTTAGATCCTATAAAACCACTAATGGGACTGTTTTTATGGCGCCCTTCTTTCATTCCCACCATAGCCTAAAGTGCAATGGTCATGGAGGCACCACGGGAGACATAGCGGGGACTAATAACTTTGATATATCATCGTTTATGTTTGTCAGTTTACATTTATAAATATTATAAAGTACACTATTACGAAAAAGAAGACTTATTATTTTTTTAGAATATTTATTATACTAGACAGTTCGAACTTTCAATTCAGCTAAAAAAACTTTCTCCTAAACATAAAAGTATGCAGCGATTTTAATGGGGTCAGTATTGTCATAAGAGTTAAAATTTGAAATTACAGTGGATTCCACTTAATTGGGACACCGCTTAATTGGGACAGCCGCTTATTTGGGATAAATCTCTAAGAAACCAAACCAAGTAGCCAATAGTAAATGTGTATGTTTAATTGGGACAGCCGCTTAATTGGGACAAAAAGCCTCGGTCCAGATGTGTCCCAATTAAGCGGAATCGACTGTATTGCCAAGACGTCAAAGTCGCTGCGGTATCAGGAAAAGTATGTCAGTAGCAAGTGGGGTATAGGCTATGCCATACACGTCTTAAGTTTGTTTAAATGTAAACTATATCACTTTCTTCATTTGTGTCTTTAAAAGTAGGAATTAATGGCAGCCTTTACAACAGAAGCGTCAACAACAAAGAGCCCGAGATTGCTACTGTCTGTTGGTATTCCGTCAGATAAATCGTTTATTGATAAATACTATGACGTACTGGAAATATCCAAGTAATTATTTTTTCTTCCGAGTAAAATATGTTTTTTTTTTTTTTTTAAATAAAAATAAAATATTTTGTGGTTTATTTGAAATTGATTTACGGACGTGACAAGATTGAAACCATAAAATTACTATGACAAACTTAAAATATCAAAGTAATTAATTTTTCTTCCGAGTAAAATATCTTTTTTTTAAAAATAAAAATAAGTAGTAATTTTTAATTAAACATTGACGATGAACTAAAGCCAAACAAATTTATAGCCATAAAATGTAAAAAAAAAAGGAAATTATTTGGCACATGAACTCAATAGCTATATAGCCTATATATATATATATATATATATATATATATATATATATATATATATATATATATATATATAGCAGTGCGCGAATCGATGAAGCCAAAAATACCTGAAAATGAACGATTTATTCACATCTTATTTCCATTCTTTTTTAATTAATGTCTAAAAGAAAATATTTTGTCGTTTATTTAAAAAAAAAACGTTTGTAAATATGTAACTGTGCACCACATTTTCAAAATGTATCGCCGTGAAATAACAAATTTAGAATTGTATTTCCTGTTAGTTACGTGGACATGGTTGACTTAGCCACTTATAATTTCGTCACTGACAATCGTAATGAAGTATCAAGACCAAACCATCACAGCCCTCTGTACAGTAAAGATAAAACAAGTACCAAAACGATTGTAAGTAAAAGTAAACTTTTAAACAAGACTCGATAAAAACCACTGTCTAAACTCTAATATATATATATATACTAGTTGTACCCTGCAAAACCTTTGCGTAGAGTTAAATCCCCCTAGGCTTGATTGGTTTCGGGCAGATCCGATTTTTTCATGATTGTATTTTAAACTGGAATACTGTTGTATTCATTCTTTACGTTCGATTTAATGCAGAACAGAAATCGCTTTTATGTATATTATATTTAAATTTTGCAATGCACGCGTGTGTACCACTGCTTTGATTTAACAGCACGCGGTAATCATGTGATAGCATAGATCTCAGGTTGAAACATGTGGCATTATAATTGCAAGGGAAGTAGCCCATCTATTAGTGGCGTTCGTTGTAGTTAGACGGGGTTATATCCCTTAATTAGTTTTTTTTTATTCAAACGTGTTAAAAAAATTGATTGAAAAATTAATTTATTGAACCATGCACTATCATGGAACTACAACAGTATGCACAATTTTTAGAAAATCTATCAATTGAAAGTGGTTCAATAATCGATTACATATTTTTTTTCCCACAAAAAAAAAAATAAACAGCAAGTTTTGAGTTATTAAATAATTTAAATATGTTTTAATGAAAAGTTTTTTTTAAATCTTGAATTTTAGAGCGTTACTTTTATTATATTCAAGTGATTTTTTTATGTGCTAAACTTTTCGGCTTTTATTTTTTCTCTAGGGATTATTTGAACAATAATTGTTTTCTAATATACTAGTAAACAAAATTATCATATTCTAAATGCATACAAAACTTTATTCTGCTTCAGGATTACATGGCCAGGTATGTAGCTGGTATGGGTGTCAGAAAAGAGAAAATGAACATCGGTTTATCTTTCATGGTTTCTACATACTATGGAAAAACTGATAAAAGAACGTACTACTTTGCATCGATTGGTGAATATGCAAAGGTTTGTTACTAAATTCTTAATTTATTGGTGTAGAAGTATTAAACAATGTCGAAACTTTAATGGTAAAATTGTGCAATCGACCATCTATTTTATTAGATAGGGGTAGCCTATATTATCTAGCTTATTAGATGTATTAACTGTATGATTTCTGTTAAATTTGTAAAATGCATGTGTCGGATTCACGGAAAAAGCAGCCCTACTAGATTTTGTGGTAAATGGTTTTACCAAGATGACTGTTGCGCACTTGAACAACATCCATTAACTTTCCATTGAGGTCTACTTCAGACTGATTGTGTTCTCTTTACTTATGAACCTTGACAGCGTAATCTGATACACATAAAATGTTCAATGGCAAAATGATATATAAAAAGGTATAGATTGCCATCGCAATATACAATGGAACGTCGTTTATCCGAACGTTTATTATTCGGAGAGTCGAATATCCGGACCAGTTTATTTTTCAACTAATGTACTGTATACCAAAAAAAAAAAAACAACAACACAAAGTTGTACAATGGTACTACGAAAAATAAGTGATTATTTTTCATAATGAAGATAAAATTGCGACATTTTGCCCTCATTTATCTTTTTCTTCAAGCACGTTTCCTGTATTGTGAAGATTTCTAATTATTCGTATGGTGTCCTGTTTCATATACTGTTTATCCGAAAAAAATCGAGTATCCGAACAGTGTCCGGTCCAAACTGATTCGGATAAACGGCTTTCTACTGTAGTTTCACTTTATTTATTTAACCAGCTCATCAATTAAAAGAAAAAAGAAAAATTCGCTCTGAAATAATGTCATCACGTGGTTACTAGTTCTATTTCAAATTTTTAGTGGAGAGTAAAAAAATATATAATATATATATATATATTTTTTTACTTAGTATAAAAATATCATTTAGAAAAAACTAAAAGCAATAAAACAAAATCCTCAACACATTAAAAAAAATTCACAGTAGACAAAATATTTTTTTTCGCCTCAAACCCTCTGTTTAAAATAATCGCTTTCTTGCTCCCATCATTATTCCATACACGTTTTTTTTTAAATCTACAGTTTTAAATATTATTTATGGTCTTAAATATGAGCCTTTAAAAATACAAATACTGTCATATACATAAATACACACATACAGATTAGGTATGATAATAGATAAACAGTCAAATCCTTTTGTTATCCAGACTTGCGATATTTTCTCAAGAGATGATCAGCATTATATATTGGAACCAGACAAGGGACGTGTTGTGGAATTTCAAAAAGTTAGAGACTTCTATACAGTAAGAAGATTTTACGACACCCCTAAGACTATAAAAGAAAAGGTATGATTAAATCACATTCTTGTTTTGACCTAAGTATCGGGTCACTGCAATATCTTAAAAAAGAACAATAAAATTTCAAATTTTTTAAAATCACTCTATATTAATTAAAATCATATATATATATATATATATATTAGGCTGCAGATTAGCGCGCCAAAAAATGGCGATTAAAATTTTTAACCCAATATCTAGGGGCATTAATTTGACCAAAATGCTGAAAGTTTAGAGTAGCGCTACATAGATAAATAACCGAATTTCACTCTAAAATTAGAAGTTAAGGTCCGTTAATTTACTAATTCGCCCTTCCTACCCCCACCCAGTCGCCATTCGCACGCACACACACACCCCCAGGTAAGCGGACAGAGCCCCACTTTTAATACAAAATGAAAATGATTTTGTTATATAGCCCTTCGACAAGTAAATCCCCTGATCCCATCCCGGTTGATGTAAAATGAGAAGAGTTTTATTAAATAGTATACATTACATACTGTAGTGTATTGGTGGAGATACTTTTGTTTATAGGTGGAGGTAAAAGAACAAGAAGTGTTTAGTGAACCCGGTTATAATTAGTTCACAATAACGAAATGCTAGAAATTGTTTCATCATTTTTTTCCGCATAATTTTTATCGCAATTGAAAATACAACATCTTGCTGGTCAAGTCTGCAACTGCTACACTAACTGTTTCATCAGGGGTGGACTGGGCCGCCGGGACACCTGGAATATTCCCGGTGGGCCGTAAGGGCCGGTGGGCCGCCAGGCCCTGTCCATAATGTCCAAACCAACAGCGGCCGTACTCTTACGTCAATAAAGAGCTCCGTACTAGGAATGTTCAAGGTTAACCGCCATGTTAGAATTTACATCTTCAATTCTACTTTCGCTGAGTTTGCTTTGATAAAAATACTTTTTTATTTGTTAGTTAATTATAATTAGTATTAATTAAATAAAATATTTTACGGTTATGAGTGATATAAATTCAAAATGTAAACGTAAAGGTGGTACGGAGAAATTAAGAGATAAGAAACTAAAAAATCTTGGTAAAGATGGAGTTAAATGCCGAAATCTAGTTGATTTATTTAAAGCCACTCCAATTCAAACTAAAGACACCGTCTCTCAACAAACACCTTCTACAAGTACACAACCCGACACAAATCAAAGCGATGACAACAATCAGCATTCAGTAGTGCCAACAAACTTGATTCCCACCTTACATTTAGAAAATGTTACGGAGTTAACTGACAGCACAATATTTATAAAAAAGAACTCAGGCAGTGCCAGATCTAAATCCCGAAAATGAATCTTCAGTTATCGATGATAAAAACACCAGTTACTATTTCAAACGTCCTCGACAGAATACTTTACAATCATTGTTTAAAATTTCACCCAATACAACCAAGTGCGAGTGAAACTGATCTACCATTTACAAATGCGCATCGAGTATTTTTTCAGAATCAATGGTATCAATAGGAATTGGCTGTCATACTGTAAAGAATCTAAAGCTTTGTTTCGCACAGTATGCTTAGCATATGAATTCCTGGAAACGTTCATCAAAGATTACAGGGGACATGAAAACAGCAAATATCACAAGAATTGTGTGGAAGCTTATATAATATCTGTAAATGAAAGAGACATTGATAGCATTTTATTCTCTCAGCAAAATAAAAAAATATGTGCCAACAAGTTCAAGAAAAGAGACAAGTGCTGGAAAGAGTAATTGAAATTCTGAAAATGATTGGAAAACGTGGTCTTAGTTATCGGTCAAAAAATGATGCTGCATATACATTAAACGACGATACAATCGATCATGAAAATTTCTTGGAAATATTATTACGCTTGTCAAAATTTGACCCAATAATTAAAAAAAAAATCTTGATATGATTATTGAAAAAAGTAATCACAGACATGCATCTAATTTGGTGAATGATCGATGATTCAGTAGAGGACAGCATCAGTGAAGATTCGCCACATGAACTCTGGGACGACAAAGTTGTGGATAAGAGTGAGGAACTTAAAAAATGCAAATTTGGCAAAAAATGTCATGTTTGCTGCTTTTCTGTACTACATAAATACAGTTTCTATGGGCAAACATACAAGTATCTCTTTAGTGCATATAAACTTTATTGACTCTGTCTTCTACCCAAGTAGCTTGTGAGAGATCTTCTCTGAAATACATTAAGAATCGCTTGCGAAGCTCATTGTCTTCTACACACCTTGAAGCTTTTATGCTTATGTATACAGAAACCGATGTTTTAAATGAACTAAATAGTGACTCAATTATAGATCATGTAGCCGAAATGGCACCCAGCTTAAAGAAGTTGCTTATACTATAAACACCATCACAGTGAGTCCGAATAAATTGATTTATAACTTGAATTGACGCATTCTTGATATTTTATATAGAATTATATTTATCGTTTTTTTTTGTTACTGTATATTGTAATTTGTAAAATGACCCTTGACTTTGGAGGCCTCGGCCCTCAGGTTTGGATGGAAAAAATGCACAAGGAAAATACAATTCATAATGATAGGGCCGCTTTTTGTTTTTTTCCCGGGCCGCTTGAACTCCCCAGTCCACCCCTGTGTTTCATATACATGACACCTGTCAATCGGTGTCTAGACTTGGCTGATGTAAAAGAATCTAGACTTGATAATGAGGAAAAACAAATATCAGAACATCCACGAAAGAAAGCGAAAATGCAAGAACTATACTGAGATTCTAAAGATAAGCCACTGACGTTTTGCTCCACCCCGACAGTTCTTGACGAATAGAGACTGGAGCAACAAATTGAAAAAAGACTTGAATCCATTAAAGTGGTTGAAGCTACACGAGGACAAATACCCAGCTAAGTTAGCGAAAAAATATCATTGAGCAACCCCTGCCACAACTGTCTTATATGAACATACTCTTTTCTGTCCGAATCGGCGAATGTGATTAAACAGGTCTGTTTAAGGGATACCCTGAATAAATAAAACTGCTACAGTTAAGGAAACTATAAATAAAGTAATTTTACGATCGAATATGCTTTAATTTGCAATAAAAAAATTAATAATGCATTAATTTGAAATACTAATTTTAATTATGCGTTTATTTTGATCAAAGTTTGAATCAACCAGCAGCTTTAATAGATGTATATATATATATATATATATATATATATATATATATATATATATATATATATATACATATATATTACCATATTTTTACCTTTTTAAAACACAATACAGTCTATTCCGCTTAATTGGGACACATCGGGACCGAAGCTTTTTGTCCCAATTAAGCGGCTGTCCCAATTAAACATACAAATTTACCATTGGCTTCTTGGTTTGGTTTCTTTGAGATTTGTCCCAAATAAGCGGCTGTCCCAACTAAGCGGTGTCCAAATTAAGAGGAATCCACTGTATATTTTAAAGTATTTAATAAAAGTTCCATTAGCCCTATCGGGGCAAAAGAAATTCATCTGATTATATAAACTCGACACAGTTAAGAACTGTGTGGTTAGCACCAACCCCCCAACCGCCTTTATTTCCTTTAATAAAGTCAGGTACCTATTTAAAGCTAAGTGGATTTGTGGAATTTAAAACAATTTTCACTAGGACCTGGAACTATCCCTTTGGTTCTCGTTACTATATTTAGTTAAATTAGTTCTCACAAAAAACAGGTATTTCATGATATTCATCACAAGTCTTTAAATACAATTTTCCAATAGCCTATAAGATTTCAATTACTATAGAATAATTAAATGGTTTTAATTATGTTTAAGTATGTACAGCATAAAGATCTTTTACCGAACTTGTTGTCTTTCTGTGTACAGGTCAAATACGTAAAAGCTAATGGCTATGGTGGAGTATTAATGTACCGAATTGATGATGATGATGACATAGACGATTGTAACAAAGGTTATAATCCACTCTCCAAAGCTGTCTTAGAGGAGTGCAGGTATAATTATCAACATATCATAATATGCTTATTTATGTATTGCAATGTCTTACCTTTTTTAATTTGTTTTAATTAAGAGATATACCTCATACATGGAACAGAAAAGTGTCTTTCATTATTCAAAGAAATAGATGGACAGGTTAACTGCCAGACACGGGCTCTGGGTGGCCCTTTTATGTATGAAGTCCACTTTAAGGATGAGATGAAATCTCTTGAATCTTGTACACAAATTTGACTGTATTTTATTACCCCCCCCTTCATCCCTACCATATTTAACAGCTCAAAGACCATGGATGCAACAATGGAGGAGAGGGGGGTTGAGTGAAGTTCCTTTAAGGATGAGATGAAATTTCTTAAGTCTTGTAAAACTATAGGACTGTTTTTACGTTGTCCTCTTTCATCCCCAACATAATGCGCAATGGCCATGGAGGCACCACGGGGATATAGGGGAACTTTTACAATGACTAGAAATATCCATTGGTCCTCACCGGAGATCGAACCAGGGAACGTCAAGTCGACAGTCATATTTATATGTATTTGAAAAACAATTCCCACAAAAAAAAAATTCCGGAAGTATTTCATTGTTGCGCAAAAGAGTTAGATGTACGACACACCAAAATAGGAAACAATTTATAATTTTTATTTAATTACATTCCAATTCACTATTTGGTGATATCTTTGTTACATACTTATTCACTATATGTTGATTGTTTTTTTTAAATACTGATTCAATATATTTTGATAGATTTTTTTACATACGGATTCACTATTTAGTGATAAATGTCAAACTCTGGATAATTATTAACATAATTCAAAATCTCAGACCTTGTCACATGAATGAAAGAACGAACATGTCATGTTATCTTCTTTGACAGATACAATCATGTTATCTTTGAGAGCAGGATTTTCCCCAAAAAATATTATATCGCTAAAAATAATATTACTACGATTATTAAGTTATCTAAAAATAAGATGGGACACTTATAAATTGTATGCCTGAAAGAACATCTGTCACCGATGTCTAAAATGACAATGATATAAAGATGCGATATTTTAATCCAACTATTATAATTTATATGTATTAAAAAGATTTTAAAAGTTACTTTTTTCCTTGAATTCTGTTCCATATATGCATTATTTTGGTTTATTATGTTTATTGCTATTTTCAAAATGATTCAATTAAGATTTACCTCATCTTATTTATGTTATATTACCTTGTTATTTCTTCAGCTCAAATTAAAGTGAATACCTGAATTCATTCAAGTTAAGGAAGTTGAACAATTATTCTGATTCATAATAAATATATTTAAATTGAAAAATTATATTTTTTTTTGTATTTATTCGTTTAGCTGCAACATGCTTTCTTTAAAATTAAAAATAAAATTCCCTTTTTGAAAAAAAAATAATTATGTGGTATTTATTTTTGATATTCGATTGACCTGTGTTGATATTTGTAGTTTGTGTGTAAAGTATAAGATATGGCCACTGAATCTGGTATAAAGTGTATAAATAGTAGCCACTAATTGTAGCCTCTGTCCATGTAGATGAAGTGTAGCCACTGAACAACGTATTAAGTGTAGCCTCTTTTAAAGGAAATAAAATGTAGCCACTATGTGTAGCCTCTGAGTAAGGTATACAAATACGCCAATGAGTTAAATCTATTGTAGCCAATAAGAAATGTAAAAATGTAGTCTTCAATAATGAAAGAATACATAATTATTTTTCTTACATGTAAGGACGACTGAAGAGTAAAGTGTGTTAATATGTTAATTGTCTATTTAACAAACAATTGACATTAGCAATAAAAACTATGTGCATCAATCAGAAACACTAAGACAGTTACACTATAAAAGACAGGCCAAGAGGATAAAAGACAGACCCATAATGAATGAATCAAACCATTATGCTCGCTTGTTTCATCCGGTGAATGACTAGTAAGCAAGCCCTGCATTTAGGACATATTAAAGTGAATATTCAGAGTAGAAGATCAATATATGTTATGTAAAATTTTCTGTAAATTGAATAAATAAAACAAATCCTGTCATTCAATTGATCTGTAATGGACGAATAGATTAGACGAAGGTCAAAGTTTCATTGCCTAATTCAATTTATATTACTGTAAAACAAGGAATAACAAAATTTAGGTATATTCTCTAATCGGCTTACGTTTTATAGAAGAATTAGTGTATGAATCACACGTTTTTGACATTTTTAAAGTATAATAATAATAAAAAAAAATATCTAGTTATTCATTTAACTAAGTTTATGTTTCTGTAGAGGCTACAATTCAACAATGCGTGTGTTGAAAAAAGCTGGCTTGTCCATTGGACAGATTTTTCTGTCCCATCCTATCCCATACCATGGTAATTTATGTCTGTCCTGTCCCATGGGATTCCCATGATAATATTAACTTTATGGAATGCCGTTGAAATAAAAATAAGAAATTTCTGAAAGTTTGAGTTTAGTGTCTACTGGATTGGATTACATACACAAACATGTAAAACGACAGCATTTAATACATTTGAAATTGTGAATATTCAATACTATTTTATAAAAAAGTTTAATCTTAATACGAAATTCCGCAATACGACAATTTAGTGTCTTTCTGACACTCTTATTATGTTTCTGAGTCGATTTGGTCATTCAGCACATAATCGATTTCCTGCTGATCAACTGTCTCTACCAATTCAGTAAATCCTGGTAATCCATGAAGCTTTGCCACTTTTTCATCTTACGTGCAAATCCGATATACACTGAAGACTTTACATATTCTTGTGGAACATCGATCAAATAGCATCCACCTTCACTCAACATCCTAGCAACAACGGTTTTAGTAAGATCGTGGAACTTATAGTTTTTTTGGCCATTTGGGGTACTGTAAGTTTACACAGCTACACTCGTAACCCTTGGCAAATTATTTGAAATTAAGACTACGGTATTTTACACACTATAAATAATATATAATAGTAGTTCTTTCTTACAATATCTATTGCCTACATTTCGACCGAATTTTGCCTTTCAACAGCAAAACAAAGACGATGTCGATTACAGCTGATTTCAACCAGTTTCGTATTTACAAATCGACACCAATCATCAACAATGGCATGCGCAATAGGATTTTAATACTTGTTGTATGCGTCACGCCGCAACAATAGGACGTCGCGACGACAGTCTGATTACTGGCGTAACGGTTGTGCCTCCGCTACACGCAAGCGGTAAACAGATTATGCCTAAATGCGTATTGCTTCGGCTACGCATGGCAAATTTGTATGTAATATCCGCCCATCTCTTAAAATCAGGCCGTACTATTGGTGTTGATAGCATCCAGTTGTTTATACCACATCTTTGGGCGTGACGAACCAAAATGCAAACGAACCATCTTATATGATAAAAAGTTATGTGTTTTTATTTATTTATTATCAGCTATCCGGTGTCCCACCACAAGATAAAGTACAGATTATGCAATACATATTTGAATGGAAAAAAAAGGATTAAAAGCTTTAAAAATTAACTTTTTTGGGTTAGCTCAGGTGCACATCAAGTCGCTATGACGCGGCTACTATGTCCCATGCCGTGTCCCATGGGACATGGAAAATAAAAATGTGTCACATCCCATGGAAAACGTCCCATGGGGTTCCCGCGGGAATTCCATTCCCAAGGACAAGCCTGGAATATAGTGATGGACCTGTTTTCAGGTATTCGACCAATCTTCACAAAATACTAAAGGTGAGAGGTTAACAATGTTAGAACAGTCACAGTATAGCTAGTGTCGCGATAAAAATAAAAACAATCAGGCAAGCAATCATTCAATCAGTAAATTAGTTTTACTTTGAGTCTTCAGACTAATCTATGTGTATAATTGTTTTTGAATAGCCCTATATATCGCTCAGTTATTTTTTAAACCTGCCTGTCCAAGTGTCTGTCAAGTTAGTCTATTTATATCGAGGTATTTAATGATAGTCTATTTGACTGTTTATTGTGTTATACCTAATCTTTAGTAAAAGGACAAAACTGCAATACACACGACTAAAATAGAAACAACTAATGCTTGACTTACTAGTCTAGTTTATTAACAGCAAACAGAGCCGGACTAATAATAAAGTAGGCCGAAGTATTTCTATTTACCGAAAAAAGCACAATTTTGTGAACAAATGGACCATTTATTTTGACCTGCCACATTAAAAAACTATGCATAATTACGTACGTTTTAAAGAGTTGTTAATATTTCTTGCTGTTTAATATACAAATTTAGCGTTTACATATCAAGGAGAAACATTACACTTTATCACAACCATAAAAATAAGTTTACAAATTGTTTTTGCTCAAGTCTTGGAGACAAGATTTTCTTACTTTCGCAATTTTCTTCTATCATCATGTCTTAGTAGTAGATTGTGCTCTCTCTCTCTCTCTCTCTCTCTCTCTCTCTCTCTCTCTCTCTCTCTCTCTCTCTGAACTCTCTCAATAAAACTGCGGGCTGAGACTTAGTCTCTTGGAGCCCGTGAAATCAGACTTGCTGTGTCTCTCAACATCTGGAGACTGCCATAGAGCCCGATGGCCAGCAAGCTTCCGGACTGGTCCACCCTGTGGTTCGCCAGTCCGGTACTCGAAAAAGCACATGATCCACGGTTTCCTCCACTTCCCTGCAGTGTCGGGGCAAAGGATATCGACATTGGGCAGTAGATTGCTACCTTAGGTCTTCGTATTATTTTGCTATTTTAAGACGTGAATTAAAAATTATCGCTTTAGTCTCAATATCACGAGTATGTCGAACAAGACTCTGTCACATCATGACACATTCCCTTGTTTATCTATAAAAGGATGAATAGTACAGGAAATCTTGCTGGGCGTTGCTATAGACGCACAATTACATAATATGCCACTGCAACAGAAACTGGGGAATCCAATATTCCCCCCCCCCCCCCCCCGCTAAGCCCTCAGGCTCTAAGGCAACGCTTTTGTTTAAACCAATATCTGACATTTTTAGCAAAGTCAAAGTTACAAACCTAAACTCTTCTCTTTTCACTTGGCACACATTATTTTTTTAGAATATCTATGACGTTAATAAGCGAAAAAGGAATACAGTGATTCATATTACTGATTGTGTATTTATTGATCACTTCTAATATCTGGAACTGACTATGCTTTAAATAGCCACGACGATTCTGTTGTTATGATTTGAATGGTTCAGAAGTGATGACAAAAATATTTTAAGTATTTATTTAAATGAGTTTTCTTTGTATCGCTGTTCAGTTATACTGTTATCTTTGTTATCCTAACTTTTCCTCACATTTTTCTCTCTACCACCTTCTTAACCGCCAATCACCCCACAAACTTCCGAAGGGAAACCAACAAGCATTCTGGGATTTAATTTTTTAAATGTGTATTGGAGTTGTGATGTGTTGTGTTTTTGGTTTTAAACTCACCGCTCATTCTAGATTGTTAACATATACTTTCAAATAATGTGCAAATTTCTGTATTTCGTACAATTTTTTTTTCTTTTAGGTATGAAAACAATTTTTTCATGTAATTTGCAATTCTTTTTTGCTTTAAACATAGTGCTATACATTAATCTGTGTCCTCTGCAAGTAGGAAATTAGTTTTTCTCAATAATACTTGCTCCTATGATGGTATTTAGACTATTGGCCAAATGTCTGAATCAAACACATTATAAAGATATGTGCTTGTCAACAAATTATGTTGTATTTATGGGGATATTCATGGGGGGGGGGCGCCGTCGAGATTACTTTAATATAGTAAAATACTAAAATAAAAAAAAATTAATTACAATTAAACTACCCATCGAGATGAAACGAAACAACAACTTTATGACATTTTGAAAAAATGTCATATAAGAGGGGGGCATTTGCTCCCCCCCCCCCCTTTACATTTAAAAAAAATGTCATAAAGTTGTTATTTGCCCCCCCCCCCTAGAAAATTTTTGCCCCCCACCGGAAAAATTCCTAGCGACGCCCATGGTTTTATTTACATTGTTTCACCTATCTAAAAATGACTTTTGTTAATTTTTTTTTGCGTGCATATAACTCAATGAATCAAATGTAAAGGGGTGTCACGTGACACCCACATTTTCCTAGATATTGCTATATTTCACAAACTGTATATAGTATTCTAGCTTAAAAATCTATTTTTACAATCTAAGCAAGTAGTTCTATTAGTTATTTCAAAAATACTATGCCATCGATCTCTTATATCTTTAAGCTGGATCATTGAAAATAATACTCGAGGACGTTGGTGATCTGATTCTTCTAAAGCGATGCATCCCTCTGGTGGTACGATGCTCGGTTACAGAATACAGCAACGACCCTAATTTTCTCTTCAACTGCATAAGCGATTCTCCTGACTCTATCTCCGTGGAGCCCAAAAATGAACTGACAACCCCTGGAAAAGCAGCTTTTGTTTTAAGCGCAAGAAGAGATGGACAATTCAACCTAATATGTAGAGCAACCAGTAAAACGAACTCAGCGATTAACGCAGAGATTAAAAGCAAAATACATGTAGAAGGTAAACAGTACGTAGAGCTATCTATATATTTAGTCCAGTAAACCTAAGATAAACTATCTAGTTTTGAGATGCCTTGAAATGCAAATTATTTTTTTTTTAGTTCAAACTAGAAATGTTTTATTGTTTAAAAAAAAAAAAAAATTCACTTTTGGATTATTTTAAAAAAAAAAGTCTTAGCTCGAATTTTAATTGAACTAAAATACAATCGAATGATAATCTTGTTTAAATGTAAATGTTATAAACAGTATCATCAACTAGATATGCTGTTTTTTATGCAGAAGTATTAGGCTAATAAACACCTTTGCATCAGGAATATGTTTTTAACCTTTTCTTTAATTTATATTTAATGTGTGTATGACATGGATCCACTGTGCCATGGGGCACTGGTTACGACACTTGGTCTTCCGGTTACTATCATTTATCTTTTATCTCTCTCTCTCTCTCTACCCACTTATCTCACTCTACGCCTTTAGAAAATGATACACATTTCACTTGACACGCGGTGCATTGGTTTAAAAAAAAATCATTCTTGCTATTAGAACCTAATTTATCTGTTCAGTTTAGCACTAGTACACAAGAGATTGCTAGTAATGCATTACTGTTACACAATTCGGTCACAAAGATAAACTATGAAGAAAAGGAATGTTGAAAAGCCAAACATTTCGTTGCGGTATCTGTTATGTTCTCTTCACTCAAAATGTATTCCTTCTACTAAATTTGAATAACCCAAGTCAAAAGATCTTTAAAGATAATGTGTTTAATAGTATCTGAATAGATTTTATAATAATAGATATTTAATTTAATTTAAATTAAATTAAAATGCCATTCACAGCTCTTAGAGTAAAATTTATTGATGGTTTTTATGCACAAATGCACAAACAAATATACACTTATACAATTATATAAATAATAAGGGTAACATATATGATCTATATCTTTAATGAATGTTATCTATATTCAAACTTTTAGTTATTTTATCATTTTTTATTATGCTATCTATATTCAATAAATACAGTATCATAAAATTGCATAATCTATACATATATGTATTACTGGCAACATTCACGTCTCGTCACATTGCGTAGTAATCATTGTCCTTCTGCAGTTTTTTTTCTTAATTAATTAATCTACTTCGTTTTCCAAAGAAATAAGACCTAATAAAAAAATCAAATGACTTTCAAGCTTCTCACTAAACAATCTTTCTATTGAAATCAGTTTTTAAGATCAAAATACATTTGTACAATAAAACGACCAAGAAACTATAGAAGAAATTTAAATATTATTGAGAAAATATATTTACTGTGAAAGGCAGTTTGGAGTACTGAGAATTAGTCTGTGTGCTTTTAAGGGTAATATTTAAGACTTTCCAGATACATAATAATACAGTAATAATTATTTTGAATAATTTTTTTTTTTTTTGAAAACAAACTTTTTTCAAATATTTTTAAAACCCTTGTTGTGTGCAAAACAGAGCCAGTATTGCCACAAGTAGTTGTGGATAAACCACTTCCACTGCAGAGCGGTGAACACGTGACGGTCTCCTGTTCTCTTCCTCATTATGGTGAGGTTGGGAACGTAACCATGAAATGTCTGAACAGCATAGCAAGTAACATAGATCAGCCTGTTAGGATACAAGGGATTATAACAGAACATTACCACAACGATCAATGTACCTGCTGGGCTTACATTGCAGCAGACTGCTTTGAAGTGACTTCTTTAAATTTAACAGTTGTTTGTAAGTTAAATATTAAAACTATTTCTATAATTTAACGATACGAGTTTTTTTTTTTTTTTTTAGGATTGCTATCTATCATATTATTCTCAAATATTTTTCTTTTCAAGGTGTGATATAATATTCTTATTTTATTTTTTTAGAGAAAACGAAAATTATTATGGATTAGTGTTTTTTTTTTATTATTTTACAATCAAGTTAAAAAAAAAAGCAAATGTAGGTCGGAAAATCTCAACGAAACGAAATGTCAAATATTTTATTTCATTATATCGTTGATCCACTAAATCTATCGACTGGACCCTACGATTTGTCCATGTAGCCCTCTGAAATGCACAACAATGATAAAGGAACCTAAGACTAGGCTTAAATATATTTCTTCCCACTTCTATCACTCTGTAACTTTTGAAAAAGATACACATTTCACTTGACATACGATGCATTCGTTTCATGTTTTTTTTTTTAAACAGAGTACCCTTAAGTCCACAAGACGTTTGAGAATCGCCTGAAATCTGTAAAAGAAGTATAAATGCCTTGACCCTGTGCTAGCTACACATATAAAGCCAATGTCGTAAAAAAAAGTAAAGTTACTTTAGCCTAAATGCCTTGACCCTGTGCTAGCTACACATATAAAGCCAATGTCGTAAAAAAAAAGTAAAGTTACTTTAGCCTAAATGCCTTGACCCTGTGCTAGCTACACATATAAAGCCAATGTCGTAAAAAAAGTAAAGTTACTTTAGCCTAAATGCCTTGACCCTGTGCTAGCTACACATATAAAGCCAATGTCGTAAAAAAATTAGCCCCAGCGAACCATCGGGGCAGATGAAGTGTAGAATTCATCTATTTCTATAGCCTCGGCATATAAAGGGATTGTGTGGTTAGCACATAAAGCCCATCCACCTTTACTTCACCAACTTAAGTCAGGTACCCATATAATGCAGTGTGGACTTGTGAGGATTCTTTGTACCAATGTAAAATTAAAAAAAAAAATTTCCATGGATCGAACCCAGGACTCTCAGGTCGACAGTGGGGTATCAACACCATTCAGCCATCGGTCCTACCAGTCATTGTCCTGGCTGCAGAAAAATAGGAACTCTACATTTGTTTTTACTGTAATGGCCCTTAAAGGTTCAAAAGAGTCTTTACTAATTTTACTATAATCTTGAACTGGTTGAAAGTTTGTTAGGATAATGGTATTTTTGACATTTTTGGGTAATCACATATAGTATTTATTCGTTTAAATCTAATACTTTTTATTTGCTATCGTATCTTGTAGTTGGTCCTGATACAGTGAATGTTATCGAAAACAGTTTAACTACAGATGTGTGCCAAGAAATAGATATTTCATGCTACGCTCGAAAGCAGTCCTATTATCCAGATTTACGATTTGAGTTTTCAACAGATAACGACTCGGTTCATTTTCACAATCAGACCAGACTGAATGACGTCATAAAAATTCAGGAAAGTGTGCAGTTCACATCATCTGTTGCAGGAAATTATCACCTTCAATGTTTAGCTTTTAATACATTAAACAGCTCGCTTCATGCAAGCAAAAATATCTCTCTGTTTGTAAAAGGTAATTATTTTCTTTGTATTTAATAATAAAGAAAGGCGCAAATATTTTTGCTTTGTTTCGTTTTCGTGCGGTAAATAGACTTACAGTTAAAATACCTTCTATTTATCTTGTTTTAAAAGCCAAGTTTGCCATGTTGACACTCGTTATAAAGATTCATCCATCCCACTTTCAACCTCCTAATTATTCATGAACTGCCGTATGAAGCATTATTCTAATTAATTTAGCTTTCATGTAAAACAATCTGTAAAAAAGGTTGCTTTCAATATACATGTAAATGACATATGAATGACATTAAGTCCATTATAAATGAAAAAAAACAACAAATGTTTTGCAAAGTTAGTACTTTGTAAAAGAAATAAAATATACATTAAACAGGTTGTCTTTACTCCATGTTACTATCTATCTATCTATCAATCTATCTATTTAATCTATTCTAATATATTCTATATAATATAATTTAATCTTTCTATCTATCTATCTATCTATCTATCTATCTATCTATCTATCTATCTATCTATCTATCTATCTATCTATCTATCTATCTATCTATCTATCTATCTATCTATCTATCTATCTATCTATCTATCTATCTAATCAATCTAATCTATCTATTTATCTAGCTATCTAGCTATCGATTCAATCTTGTATTTTTTTCCCCACAGATCCACCCCCGAAAGAAACGACCATTATTGTGAATGGAGGTAACGTTATTGCCAGTAAAAGCTCACTCCAGAATCTCAGCTTGACGTGTACTGCAACAGATAATAGGCCCTACAAAAACATGACATTAGCCTGTCTCGATCAAACATATCACAGCGTTGATAGAACAATCAGCGTGTACCGCGACATAACCATTAACGACAAATCCACCAGCTGTCGCTGCCAGGCTTCGTATTACGACACTTGCCGTGGTTACACCGAGTCAACAAAAATTGTTAACCTCCAGTGTAAGTGAATGAAGTTTTTGTACAAGAAAACTATCGTTATGATTGCTCAAACTCTCTTCTTGCCCTCAGTGGTGCGCTACGAGAAGGAAATTCCCGTAGACCAGCGTACTTGTA
This sequence comes from Bulinus truncatus, assembly GCA_021962125.1. NCBI lineage: Eukaryota > Metazoa > Mollusca > Gastropoda > Planorbidae > Bulinus > Bulinus truncatus. The sequence goes on from JAGDYQ010000417.1 coordinate 85,694, forward strand.
CGTCGATAGAGGGCGAAGAGTGCAGAGTTCAATCTCTGGTAAGGCCTAAAATATTGGCCACTGACTTGACGAGGAAATGGGCGCTAACAAGACTATAAAAGCCCAAAAAAAAATCATATATAATAATACTCATTTCCAGTGTGCGTTAAATCGAAAGTAAAGAATTAATACAACTGTATTCCAGTTTAAAATACAACCATGAAAAAAATCGGATCTGCCCGAAACCAAAAATAACCTAGCCTACCGATCAAGCCTAAGGGGATATAACTCTATGCAAAGGTTTTGCAGGGTACAGCTAGTAATATATAAAAGCACAACATGTGTTCATTCATTCCCCCAAAGACCACATTGGTTAAGTTTATAAATGATGAGTTAAAAAAAAAATATATTACAAAAGCAGTATGCTGCAAGATGGCAGACCCTTCTTTCCTGATATATTAAGATGAGCCCTGTTATTTCCTGATATATTAAGATGATCCCTGCTTTCTTGATATATTAAGATGAACCCTCTTATTTACTGATTTATTTAGAATTTTATAAAATGCCACCATTTGTATTGAACTACATCTTCAAATCGTTTTGAAGTCTAATGGTTGAATTAGTAGCAAAACATGTTATATTTTTTTTTTACAAATACTAAAGGCTTATCATGAATGTCCAATGTAAAAGTGCATATGTTCATATCTAATCAGAAGCCATAATACTATGTGACAAAAGCAGCGGCCGTAGCGTGGGTATCGGCCACCCAGGGCGGAAGACGATTTTGCCGCCCTCTCATTTAGGTATTTTAATTTAATCTATTCATTTTTGCCGCCCCCCGCCCTAAAAAGTAATAAAAATAGCCGCCCGGTGCGAACCGCACCCACCGCTCCCACTGCCCCCCCCCCCATGTACGCCACTGGACAAAAAATTATTTAAGACACATAGGGCGATGCTCTTTAGAGACATCTTTCAGAAAAGGAGCTGGATTCAGGACAACAAAAAAAAATAACGGGTAAAAATGTTCTAAACTGTCTGCTACCGTTCTGAAAGACAAGAAAGGAAAATATTGTCGAGGGTTGCATTCAATTCTTTTAAAGTATAAGGTTGATAATACATTTTTACTACATCTACGTAAGAAAAAAAAATCATTTATCATTAAATAAAATAAATTTATCCTGTTTTGTTTGTTCTACTCGAAATAAACATATCTGTCCTATAAATCCAGATCTCTGATAGAAATAATATTTACACCAATCGAATTAGATCAATATAAATTTAAACATTCTTAAAAGACACACAAACACGCACACTCACACATAACCACTTATATCTCCAATCTTTTCTAAATTACAGGTAGTGATCCAGTTATCGATGTAAACAATGGTTCTACCTTAATTGTCGTCAACTCGTTTGCAACAGTTAGTCTCTTCTGTGGAGATCTTGAAGAGGACAAAATAAAAAGTGTCCTCAGCTTTGAATGTTTAGATTATTTAGTCACGTCTGTTGGAACATTCATCATTCTACAAAGAAATATTTCCCACATTAATCATGGATCAGTTTGCAAATGCGTAATTGATAGTCCATACTGCAGAGAAAACAGAACTAAAGTAATACAACTTGACGTCAAATGTATGTTTCATATTTATTTCCAAATCAGTGTTTTAATTGTTTAAACTTATTTTTTTTAAAGTATTATTGAGCATTTAGATTAAAATTTTTCTTGCGACATATAACCCAATTCTTCATTAAAAAAATGTCAACTCTCTATACAGTAATTGTGAGTAACTGTCGCTAATTCGGAGAAGGTTGGAACATTACAAAAAATTCGGCTTAAATAAGTCTATCTGTAACAGATTCTTCATTGAGAATCTGCTCAAAATATTTTGTACCGTAGTTCCTACGGAGAAAAAATAGCACTAAAAGACAGTTCATATGACAAATCTGAAATTAGCTTGGATTTGATTCTTGTTTTTCCCAACTTTGGGAAACCTAATAGATGGTTGAGAAATATATAAACAAAAATAATAAACACATATTTTTCTCACCCACAGATCATTTAGGGATTGTTAAATACAGATCAAATGGCAGTTTTTCAGAGGTACAAATCGATGCACCATCAACAAATCATTTAGATTCTGTTAAACACACATCAAATGACAGTTTATATGAGGTGGAAATTGATGAAGGAGACAGTCTTCTATTTGAATGCATGGTCGAAAGCAACCCCGCACCGAGAATACAAATCGCTGCTGCTGAAAGTGTTCATGCAAAGATAGATCAACAAAGCCTTTCTAGTAGCGACACAAATGTTTGGGTCTTTAATAAGTTATTGGAGAATGTTAAATGTCAAGACACGAATATATATGTATGCACATCAGAAAATAATGTAACCCATACTAAATTTAATTCTTCCATCCAAGTTCTTGTCAAATGTAAGTAAACTGACTGCATTTCTTTCTATCTATCTATCTATCTATCTATCTATCTATCTATCTATCTATCTATCTATCTATCTATCTATCTATCTATCTATCTATCTATCTATCTATCTATCTATCTATCTATCTATCTATCTATCTATCTATCATTCTATCTATCTATCTATCTATCTATCTATCTATCTATCATTCTATCTATCTATCTATCTATCTATCTATCTATCTATCTATCTATCTATCTATCTATCTATCTATCTATCATTCTATCTATCTATCTATCTATCTATCTATCTGTCTATCTATCTATCTGTCTATACAATAATTTATACTATAGATCCATTTAAATATATATCAGCTAGAAGGTTACTTGTTCTTCGTCCGTGTTGTGGCCTATAGGAGAATAATCCAACATCGTCTTAAAAACTTTACATAATTTACCTGTAGAATATACAAAACATATAATGTCTGATTGCCCTATACGGCCTAGAGTTAGTAAATCAAAAATTTAAATAGATCTTATAAGGTAAATGGTTCTAACAGCTGAGCTCTACATAACCTGTATGCCTCACGAATGGAAACAGGATTTTTTCCGGCCCCTCACGCAATGAACGGAAAACAAAAGGATTGACCTATGATTTCTTAATTGTTGTGTAATTTAAATCATAATTAGTAATTAGGTTTGTAAACAATGACTGTTTTTCAAAAAGACGTTTGAAATAGTTATTATGACAATTCTAGTTCCAGAGATCGTTTAAGTATAATTGTTTCTATTTTAATTCAAAATAAACAAACAAGATAAAAACGCTTGAATAGTTAGATTGTTAGTTTAGAAGAGCCACACACTATTTCTGTATATATTCTATCATAAGAGCGATGTTTAAAAAAACGTAATTTAAAAACTAATAAGTATTACTTCTGCATATGAACACATTTTAAAATTAAACGTAGTTAAGTCATTATGCATTTTTGATCCTTAATTATAAATTAGAGCTTTGTCGCGATACGACTTAAATTTGCAGTGGGTCTCGAAAGACAAAATTTAAAACCAATGCCGTATTCAATGAAATCAATAAGTCTTCGATCATTTTGAAGTTGTTAGTAACAAGACCACAGCCAGAAATTCTTTGTTTCTTGGTGGATCTCTCACAATCTGTTATTTATGGAATTCGACGACAGCACAAAAACTCTCCACTTTTTCTGATTGTAGCGTTTAGAATTTACCCCATACCTTCACCGTTACAAGCGTGATCACCCCTCCCCCCCTTACCCCCGACCTTTATTAGGTTAAGGGAAGGAAGGCCGGATATTGAAAAAAAATCCTTATTTTCGCAGATATCAGTATGGTATTTAACACACATATAGTACTGGAGATAGTAAGTTAAAATATAGTAAAAAAATTGAAATAAGTGATTGCCATGGAAACGGCGGTCATATTGTTTTTTAGTATATTTTTCTAAACGCTATTTCTCCTAAAATACAACAGCTATCTAAATGAAATTGAGAATATACCGCAATAGGGTAACAAAACGTCTTGATGATTTTTCGATATCCTTAACGGCCTTTTTTAAATTTTTTTTTCCTAAGGGGTATTCGGCATCGGTCAAAATGTGATAAGTTTACCAACAAAAAATTCCTAAAAAAAAAGTATAGCCGATTCTAAAATTTCATCAAGACGATTTGATTACACATGTATTTAGAACATGTTTGTCAAATTTCAAGAAAATCCTTTCAAAAATGTAGAAGAAATTGAGAATAAAGAAAAGAAAACTAACATTTAGAGAAAAATAAAAAAAAAAAACTACAAGAAAGACATAATGCACAGTGTGTCTTTTGCGCTGCTGGTCACTTTTTTGACAAAATGTCAAAAAAAGTGAGAGGTGCGCGCGCCTTTGTCGTGAGGCTAGGCCAGGCTACCTTGTAATTTTTCTTGAAAAGTAAAAAAAAAATGTTTTGGTCAGTTTTGAATGTTTTTATAGTTTTTTTTTTTTTGATTTTGCGCGTGTGTTAGTGTGTTTGTAATATTTTTTTTTAGTAAAAAAAAAAAAAACACTTAAAATTGGTAGTTACTTTTTACCATGCAGTAAACTTGGCGTAAACTTACACTTTTCAGCAAAATTGTAGACGATTTTCAAGTGCATTTTTATTGAAGAATTAAACCATTGCCAACTATAAAACTCATATACTTCGATTCAGAAATGGTAAAATTTCAATAATAAATCATAAAAAAAATCAACAATTTGACACCAAGGGACTTAATCAATCTGGCGCTCCTGTCGTTAAGCTAAAAAAAATTAGTAGGCAGTAGATGAGATGAAAGATGTAGTAATATAGTGCTGACAGGCTTAGTAGTTAGAATTATTTAGTTTGTTGTCGACAGTCTTAATAGTTAGAAGTAGTTTGTTTTAGTGGAATTAGATAGAAGAGAAGTAAAGTGTTATTAAGTTGTATTAAAGTTGTATTAAAGTATTTTGTATATAGTGTACTACACTGACTTTATTCTTTAATATTAGTATTGTAACACGTAACATAACATATTTAGCAATTATACAAAGCACCGTAACATATTTAACCGGTATAAAAGTTAACGTTTCACTGATCTATGACCTTTTTACTCCGAAATCTGACTCCCATTGCATTTACATCCTTGTAACAGTATGAAGAATGCAGTAATCATATAACCATAACGTGTACCTTGACAACCTTTTCCCCCATCAGTATTGCACCACACAATTGCTGCCTTATGATGGGTATTCATTAAGATCTTAAGATGACAATTGGAAAACTTCAGATTTCTTTTACACATTTTTACAACATACTTGCCTTTTTAAAGTATCGCCATTTCATACCATTTTCTTTCTTTCTAAAAAAATACCTTTAAAATTTTCTTCAATGAACAACCGAGTTTATGAATTTTTAAGGCTATATAAATAGATGACTTCAGACATTAAAAAAAAATTAAATAGATTTAGAATTACTAACTTCGATAACTTTAAAAAAAAACAAAGAAACACCCTTATTTTTAAAGGATTAAATTTGCCACCTCTGAGTGGCTTCTGTCATGGTGTTTTGCACCAAATTTTGTCATAGTATATATATATATATATATATATATATATATATATATATATATATATATATATATATATATATATATATATATATATATATAGAGAGAGAGAGAGAGAGAGAGAGAGAGAGAGAGAAGCGATTTTGACTCTGCGTTAAATTGAAAGTAAAGAATTAATACAACATTAGTCCAGTTTAAAATACATTCATGAAAAAACTGGATCTGCCCGAAACAAAAAAAAATAACCTAGCCTACCGATCAAGCCTAAGGGGGTATAACTCTATGCAAAGGTTTTGCAGGGTACAGCTAGTATTAACATAAAAATAAATGAATATCGCCGGATGTCCGACATTTAAGTTCATATGTGCTCCAGGTTATAGAAAGTGTGCAGACCCATGGCAAATAAAAAAAAGACAAAAAATGGAAATTTACATTCGTTGATATAATTTTTTTTATTTTCCAGCAAATATTACAGGTCTGTTTTACACTTCTCTTTCATTAGGTCCGCTTCAATTATATGAAGACAAACCAACCCCCTTTAACGTCGTTGGAGAAGTCAATAAAGAAGCATTTCTGTTATTGAAATTATTCGGCCATCCTCCACCTGTGAGGTTTTTACTTCTTGAAAGTAAAACACGAAAAACGGTTGACGAAAGTGAATATAAAGTCACAACTGTTGAAGCGAAGAAACCGATCATGGCTGTTAACATAATCCTGCACAATTTAAGGGAAGAAAATTTCACGTCTTATACAGCTAACATCAGTAATGGTATAGGAGATGATCTGCTGGTTGAATTTGTCATTAAAAAGACAGGTAGAACATGCGCACATCTACTCAATAAGCCTTAATGAATTTTAATTATTTTTATTGGAAATGAGTTTTGACTAGCAATCAAATCATGTTGGACGGATGACCGAGTGGTGTAGATACTCTACTGTAGACCTTAGAGTCCTGAGTTCGATCCTCGGTGAGAACTATCAAATTTTCCGGGTGAAATTTATTTCAAAGTCGTCCCACAAGGCAACCCAGCTTTAAATGGATGCCTGGCCTAAGTTTGGGAAGTAAATGAGGCTGGGCGCTGTGCTAACCCCACAATCTCTTTATATAGAAACAGATGAATTCTACACATCACCTTCCCCGATGGCCCGCTAAGGCTAAGGGGAATTTTACCACTACTACTATTAAGCTTATTTAAATGCACTTAATATGAAATAGGGTTGGGCTGAGAAATATGCTATATATATATCTATCTATGTAAATATCTAGCTTACCTACCTGATCTTTGAAATGTTAAAAAAAATTCTGTGTTGATGGCTGTTAATATTCGCTTTATTAGTTGTATACATTCTATATATTTGGCCATAAAATACACCATTATTTAGTAAACATAGATCTATTTCTTTTACCCACATCCCATACAAAGAGTTATACTTTTCTATTAACTAAATGTAAGTAGACGAATATACCTATAATACAAGTCTTATTTTGATATTGACATATAGCTTAATAAGATAGTTAGTCTTCCCTTAATGGCAATGTTCTTTATTATACCTTTTCGCCCTAATTAACCACCAGTTTTTTTTTATTAAGTATTTGCTATCTTTATTTTACAGACACTGATGAACTCATAAACATATTTTTATCCGTGTTTTTTCCATTGGCAGCTCTTATTATTTTTTTATTTGGTAAGCTACTTTGAAGTACTTTTTAAATTTAAAAAAAAAAAAAATATTTTCAGATAATTTTTTTTTTTTAACTTGCGTGTTTATACAAATAAAAAAAAAAAAAGTCCTTTTATAATGTATAGGGCTAGAAAAATATTAACCAAAAAAAAAAATGTTTAAAAATGTACATTAGTTCACAGAACATATATACAGAGGTATATACTAATCTTTCCACCTAGACGCTCACGTTTATGTAAATAATTTATAGGCTCTATTTTATAACTTTTGATACGAAATACAAAATACTAGAATAATATTTTTTTATCAAAATTCATAAAATTAACTAATTTCTAATATAAAAAAAAACAACAAATAATGGAAGCATATAAACAAATCAAATATTATTTTTTGTATACTTTTATGAATTGCATAACATATTAATTAAAGAAATATAATCATTTAATGTATATTTTGTTAAGTACTATTATTAAATTAAAATTATTTCTTTTCACTGGTTTTATATTTTCGACATAAGTTTGGTTGAAGACGAGACATCAATGTAAGAGAGGTAAGTGGAATACTTTGAGGTTACTTGAATTTCTATCTATCTATCTATCTATCTATCTATCTATCTATCTATCTATCTATCTATCTATCTATCTATCTATCTATCTATCTATCTATCTATCTATCTATCTATCTATCTATCTATCTATCTATCAATCTATCTATCTATCTATCTATCTATCTATCTATCTATCTATCTATCTATCTATCTATCTATCTATCTATCTATCTATCTCTCTATCTATCTATCTATCCATCTATCTATCTATCTATCTATCTATCTATCTCTCTATCTATCTATCTAACTATCTCTCTCTCTATCTATCTATCTGTCTGTCTGTCTGTCTATCTATCTATCTATCTATCTATCTATCTATCTATCTATCTATCTATCTATCTATCTATCTATCTATCTATCTAACTATCTCTCTCTATCTATCTATCTATTTATCTGTCTGTCTGTCTGTCTGTCTATCTATCTATCTATCTATCTATCTATCTATCTATCTATCTATCTATCTATCTATCTATCTATCTATCTATCTATCTATCTATCTATCTATCTATCTGTCTGTCTGTCTGTCTGCCTGCCTATCTATCTATCTATCTATCTATCTATCTATCTATCTATCTATATATATATATCTGTCTATATATCTATCTTTATATATATATATATATATATATATATATATATATATATATATATATATTAGGGTGGGTCAAACAAATTTTTTTTGGAGTTGGGAATTTGAAACATATTCAAAAAGTTGCCTATGGTCTACTGATTGTAAAAATGTAAAATTTGTAAAAATCAGATAATGTCTTCCACTCCCAACTTTTAATTAAAAGTCATTTTTCTCTGAAAAAATATTTTTGACATTTTGCTTCACCGTGGCTAGAAAATCTCAAAAACCACATGTCAGATTTCGATAAAACTTGTAATTTTTATGTAGAAGAGGTGCATTTATAGAATGTCAGAGGCTAAATTTTAAGAAATGTTTAGTTCTTTTTTTTTTAATTCTCAAAATTAGCATTTTTTGCTTATTTTCACCATGCAAAATATAGAAAATTCATAAAAAATGTATTTATTACAGTATCAAAAAAGTACTTTGACATTACGTAAAGTAAGCTTTTCTGATTATAAAAATGTACATTGTATATGAATCAGTCTATAAATATTTCAGAAATATTTGCCACAAAAGGTCTTAAATTTCAAGATGGCGGCATGCCACACCCACAAATATCAATATGTTAATATTTTTTTTGAACAAAATTATTTTTAAATCTACTATATCTTTACTAAGATATTAAAATGTCTTAGACTTTGATAATAAAAAAGATTTGGCTTTGACCCGGATACCCCCCCCCCCAATGTAAGACATTTAGAATGTTTGGTATAAGTAATATAAAATTGTAAAATCTATAAATCGTTCATGCAAAATATACAATGTACATATGAATAATACTGTTTATGGATCGTCACAGGAAACTTGCTTTGCTTTCAACTTTCGGAAGAACAACCCTTGATTTCTTTGCTTGCAAAACCATCCCATGTCGAGAGCTACGTCCGTACAGTTTGAAATGTCCGTACACTTTCAAACTAACAGCAGTAACTTTTTAATTGCTTTTCAACAGCTTGAGAGTGACAGGGAATTTGATCCAGTATGATTGGGTTGTTGCGTTTAAGTTCATCATCACATATATGCTCCAGCAGAGGAGGGGATATCACTGCACAAAGATCCCAGTTAATCATCTGATCATATGATTTAGCTGCAATATTCAGGATTATGTCATTTTTGTTGAAAAATTCTAACTCTGCATGGAGCTGGTTTATGTCGTGCTGTTACGATTTTATTTACTGCATACCTTCCGATTTCTTCATCATTGTCCTAACCGCAGCCAATAGAATGGTTTCTGGATGTGCAATGTAGCAGTTATTTTCCAGTACATGCAATATAATAGATTGATCAAGGTTCTGAAGCAGTTGTATCATGTAGAAAAAGTTTCTAGCCCCACTTTGACAAGATGGATCGCAAAAATCCTGTTCGCTTTTGTTAACCATCTTTGCTCTCATCAGTATGTTCTTTGGCTGCCCTATCTATGTCGACGCATCTTTGCTTGATCCAGAGCTGTATATGGTGTTAACATGTTTAAGTCCTTCAACACGGCATTAACGATAAGACATGTAACACTATTGCTTAGTTTACATCGATCCACTGCTTTGCATAATTCTTCATATTGATATCTGTTTTGTTCTTTGGAAAATTCCTCATCGCTGGAGAAGTCTGCATCAAGTAGTTCATCATCTTCAGCATCCTGATCTGGAATATCATTATCTTTCTCATCATTGATGTTATCATTCGTGGTTCCTATCTGATTGCCACCTGCATTAATGAATGTTTTCTTTTCTGTCGATTTTTTAAAATTTTTGTTGTTTGCTGGTCAACATTGTCTGTGAACATATTTCTTGCCATCTTTTGATCCACCCAAAATGTCCACTCAAGCACAGGAATTTGTACTGATTGTGGACATTTATTCTCCTCTATCCCTAACACTTGTATCAAAACATTTACATGGACAAATGTCAAATAACTTTTTGAAAAGTAACCGATGATCGCTTTATATCTGAATATTTCTCAAGTTCATGACCTATGGCTATAAGTCTTTTTACTCGAACAATTAAACTGGTAATGTCATTTGTAGGGATACTAGCCTGGTCATATAATTGTTTAACTTAATGCGCTAATGCGTGAGCTCGTGAATGAAGGCTATGATTGTATTGTTCATCCACCAATAGCCTTGAAAACATCTTCACTGGTTGGAAGTTGTCTTTTAGGCAATTCAGCTACTGAACCAAAAACAGAATGTACAGTTGCACTTCTTGTAGAAGAACTCATATTCATAGAAGAACTAAATAAGATAATTGAAAAACTAATAAAAAATGAAATAAAACAACAATGCGTGATCCGATAAAGAATACGTGGGACACCAGTTATATTGAGAGAAAAATGTATGCAATGCTTATCCCAGTTGTCTGAACTAATTAGTTATTCATAAAAAAAGGTTATAAAGATAAAACACAAATTTTATATGCATATCATTTCTTTTTTGAATAACCTAGGTCACAAATTTAACATGTTCAGTCACAAAAAACTCACAGTAAATATAGTTAAAATTTCGAACAAAAGTTGGGAGTAGTAAAACTATGTAGTTTTCAAATATTTCTACATATTCCATGTACTACCATGATGTAACAACTTTTTAATAATGTTTCAATAAAAAAATTTTTTTTGACCCACCCTAATATATATATATATATATATATATATATATATATATATATATGTATTAAGTAAATACAAATGTATTTCCTACTATTTATAAATAGCATTAGTTCATTGTTGTCGAGTTAAAGATCGGAGAGCTGGACATGTTGAAGGTAAGTTGTTACAAAGTATTTTACTTAACCTACTTACAGTGTAAAATAACATACACACACAAAAGCATCATATGATTAAGAGGAGGAAAAATATTCGACCGTATAATATCTTTAGTAATTAATTTTGATTTTCCATTTCTAATCCAAAAAAGAGACATACACATATCTATCTATCTATCTATCTATCTATCTATCTATCTATCTATCTATCTATCTATCTATCTATCTATCTATCTATCTATCTATCTATCTATCTATCTATCTATCTATCTATCTATCTATCTATCTATCTATCTATCTATCTATCTATCTATCTGTCTGTCTGTCTGTCTGTCTGTCTATCTATCAATCTATCTAACTATCTATCTGTCTGTCTGTCTAATCTGCCTATCTATCTATCTATCTATCTATCTATCTATCTATATATATATATGTATTAAGTAAATACAAATGTATTTTCTACTATTTATAAATATCATTAGTTTATAGTCGAGTTAATGATCGGAGAGCTGGACATGTTGAAGGTAAGTTGTTACAAAGTATTTTACTTAACCTACTTACAATGTAAAATACTATACACACACACACAAAAGCTTTAATACAGAGGTTGAATAAGGTCTTTGATGGTTTTGGCGCAAATCAAAATATTAGACTCGTATAATAAGACTGAAATAAACAGCGGACAGCTATTAAAAAAAAAATAAATTTGTGCTTTCTGGGGCCCATCACTTTTTGGGGGCCCTCGGGTCTCCAGCCGTTAAATCCACATTTAATAACTCAATTTTAGTCAGTCAAATATCCCACAGCCTTTTTGTTTAAAAATGAGTTAAGCTTTTCACCAGAAACGTACTTTTTTGTTTATTAGTATGATATGACATAACATTTTATTAGTTAATTAAAAAAATGAAATAAAAAAACCCCACATTTTACTTCTATACTACAAGCTGTCTATTTATATGAATATCATTTTGTCCCCTTTATTAAAACATTTCATAAATCGTGCGCTACTGTTAGTTCTAGGGATTAGTGCACGATTATATATTTATGTCATTACTTTTTCTAACTGTTGTATGGCAGTTCGAAATGTTGATTTTGTTTTTAATTTCTTTTTTTTTTTTTTTTTTTGTACATTTTTATTCCTAGAATCTTTTAATGATCCTGACTCTTATCACCAAACCCATCCGAAAGGTAAATTACAATCTAAAAATGTATTTTTATGCTGTCATTTTCTCATGCGTTTAGGTTTTAGTAGCCGCCTCCAACCCCCCCCCCCCTCCCTTCACCCTGTTGTCCTAATTCGAGGGCCACTGAATGGATTACAATGTATCAATAGAATCATTAACAACACTTCCTTCAAGAAAGTCATTAAAACTTTAAAGGAATAAAAAGTGAACGTAAAAGGTGCGACTCTAAAAAAAAATATCAACACGATTTCCAATCACACTCATCGTTATTTCTGATGTTAGTTCCATATCTTTCGATGTGGAAACTGATTCTTCGCTCTGTATTAGACTTGTATCCACATATAGGTTAAGTAACTGTAGTAGACACATCTCCACATATACATCATCTGTAGTAGACACATCTCCACATATACATCATCTGTAGTAGACATATCTCCACATATACACCATCTGTAGTAGACATATCTCAACATATACACCAACAGAAGTACACATATGTCCATATATACACCAACTGAAGTACACATATCTCCACATATACACCATCTGTAGTAGTCATATCTCCACATATACACCAACCGTAGTAGACACATCTCCACATATACACCAACTGAAGTAGACATATCTCAACATATACACCAACAGAAGTACACATATTTCCACATATACACCATCTGTAGTAGTCATATCTCCACATATACACCATCTGTAGTAGTCATATCTCCACATATACACCATATGTAGTAGACATATCTCCACCTATACACCAGCTGTAGTAGACATATCTCAACATATACACCAACTGAAGTACACACATGTCCACATATACACCAACTGAAGTACACATATCTCCACATATACACCAACTGAAGTACTCATATCTCCACATATACACCAACTGTAGTACACATATCTCCACATATACACCAACTGAAGTAGACAAATCTCCACATATACACCAACTGAAGTATTCATATCTCCACATATACACCAACTGTAGTAGACATATCTCCACATATACACCAACTGTAGTAGACATATCTCCACATATACACCAACTGAAGTAGACATATCTCCACATATACACCAACTATAGTAGACTTGTCTTCAGAGCCTAATAATTTCGTTATTTTATCATGTTTGTAAAAATGATTCAGTATTTATGAATGACATTCCTTTAGCTAGTCATCTAAGATTGTTTAATCTAAATTCACCCTAGTCAAGATATATTATCAGCTAATTACACCTTTGGAAATGTTAAGACCAGAAACCAAACAAATTTAAAACATTTCTTTCAAGTTCAATAAATTATTTTGTTTGTCATTGTCTCATGCGTTTAGGTTTTCGTAAACGACCCCCTCTCCATCTACAATAAAAATCCACACATGAGCTATTTTTAGGGTTTGTGATGCAATCACCAATGATGTCTTTAACGTAGTTGCTGTGTGAGATCTAATTTATTTATATGGATGGAAACTATTCTTTGCTTACATCCTGCAATGCTCCAATGGCTACTAAGTCACGTATTTATGGGTTAAGCATCATTCCGTGTCAGTCTCAATAACTCGTCCTTCATCCCTCTTCCCCCTTCCCACATAAGCTTTTAATTGGTCGGACTGTAAAGTCGGTTAATAAACAACAGACACAATTCACAAGTTGCTATCACAAAGGCTTCTAGCCTGAGGCACATTTAGCACAGAAGTCTACATCAGTTAGTTTGTTCGAGACTGCCAATGTCCTTTCGATGACCTATTCCCACCCCCGCCATTCACATTATTCATACCCTCAGCAAACATCTTGGCTTGTAGTTTGTACATACTTAATCACATTAAACATAAATAAGTTTAAGTATCTGATAATTAAATTGAATAATGTACGAATTGTTTTGGTCTAAACATATTTTACCAAATGCTTTCGCGGCCACTGAAAAATACGGTGGAAGGTTAACTGCACCTGTGGACTTTATGTTGCCTACTCTTTGCTAAGATCATATATATATATATATATATATATATATATATATATATATATCAGAGATGAGCGTACAGCGGACGCAGATCTGCAGACTTTTCCGAATTCCGCGGACTACTGACAGCGGACGCTTCGTATGGTTAAGTTGCGGACTCGCGGACTGAAGCGGATCTTCTTTAGCATTACCATAAAAAATTTCAAGCCATTTAAACAGATAAATTTCAGCAATGCGGACGCGCGGATTGACTGCAAAACCAATGTTGTAAGATTCTGCGGACGCGGATCATTGATAGAAATCCATACGCACACACATGCACGCATAAACACACATACACACATCTTTATGACGAATTGCCTTTTTTAATTTAATAGATATTGAAAGTAAACTAGGGGGTACTGCCATCTCTGAGACGCAAGGTAAGGTTATTTACTTAACTTGGCTTTAATTGTTTGTATTTTCTTGTTTGATTGCAAAGGGCTTAAATAATAATTGATTGCACCCCCTTTAAATATAAGAAAAAGATTAAAAATTAGCACATAAGTATTTTTATGAATGAAATTTAAAGCCAATTTACGATGATTCTCTTTATATAGATGAACATTTTAAAACACACCATTTAATATATATATATATATATATATATATATATATATATATATATATATATATATATATATATATATATATATGAGCAATCATTCTTAAAACTGAAATCTTTCATGAGATAAATGTGTTTATTGAGGGTACAGAACAGGCTCATCAATCTTTCTCTATCATTTAACGAAACAAGATTCAAATAAAATACTACAACATTAGCATTGCTGAAATAATCGTTTTTCTAAAATTAAATTACTTAACACTTCTATCCTTTCTCCCATACGATTGCCTTTATAGGAACATTGATCTCTTTAGTTTAATGTCGCGTTCAAGTATTAGAAGAAGTGTAAGCTGCTCTTGGCTATTATTCTCATAATTACTATTAATTTCTACCAAAATATGCTAAATGTATGAATAATAATATTACAAACTAATTACGAAGTCAACAGTTGTTGTTTATTTAATCTGAATAAATATTTATACCATATATTAGAAAAAAACAACCTAAAATAATAACCTTTTGGTTCAAGGAAGATATTTGCTGGAGAGGCACAATTCTATTTGTTCCAATGCATCAAAGTAGTCTAAATGTTAGAATGTGTATATATATATGTTTTTTTTTCTTTGAAAATATTTAGAATTTTACCTTTTCTATACATGTTCATCTTTCAGGTACAGACGAATTCGAAATGGACGAAAGAACCATAAATCCATCAAATGCTTTATTATCACAAGAGAGTAAGAGATTTTAAGTGCATTAATCACTTTAATGACGATTCCTACTAATGAGACAGTTAATGACACTCCTGTTCACTCAGGTCCCCGTAGGTTGGACATAGACATTAATATATATATATATATATATATATTGTTGTAAACTTCGCCTCTGCTCAGATATGTTCTGCCATAGATATATAAGACTAGATCGCTTATGCTTATTTAATAGAGACCGAAAAAGTGTTGTATTCGAGACCCCTACTTTAAAAAGAGAAGAGTACAAATCTGTACAGTTCTTTATTTTTTACCGAAAAAGATTTCCTTCCTTTTAATTAAAAAAAAATCCCCATTCATGCTAGAGGTTGGCGCTTTTAAAATCTACTGATGTGTCCGAAAAAATTATATTTGACGGTTAGTAATAATATAATCTAACAACCGGGTACACAACACGAAGGCATTTTATTCAAAGTTAATTGAAAAAAAAAAGTTTTTGAAAATTTGTCAAGGAAAACAATGCAAAATGTCTTCTGCTATTTATTTCGGTTACTTAAGGTTTTTATGCGTACTACGTCATCAGGTTATACAGAATTGTACTCTTCTCTTTTTAAAGTTATGGTCCGCACAATATATGTCTATGCATAGCCCATAAGCGATCTAGTCTTATATATCTATGTGTTCTGCTTACCTCCGCGCTCTTCTGTACTTTTCGTCTCTGCTCCTCAGGATGAGCCATCTGGGGTCACCAAATCATCAGGTGGCTCATTTCGGGTCACCAACTCCTCAGGTTTAATAAACTCCGATTTTTTTTCGGACCCTGTCCCAATAAAGTCTGATTGCTATTCGGACCCTTGGCAAATATGCACTTAGTTTAGCTTTATTATTGTTTTTTGTTTATTTTTTTTTTATAATTGTATGATTTAAACGTTACTCAGTGTCTAGGGTTCCACTAAGCGGACTCTGTATTCTTATTTTTTCGGGTTCCGTCTAATAAAGTTTAAATATAGTTAAGCTTAGTGCATATTTGCCACGGATCCGAATAACAATGGGATTTTATTGGGACTCGGGTCCGATTAGCCACAGCCTTATAAATTTATCTAATCTATTTCAGATATTCTGTTTATAATAAAATTGTTAAATACAGAAAGCGACCATTTTGTTTTTATTCTTTTACAAATTTAACTTTATATATAACAAAATAACATGCTATTAAAAAATTTCGGAGGGTAAACAAGATTTAAAACGAACACAAAACGATTCCCCATTAAAGATTTCTTGTGGTGATGTGCGTGCTCGCTATCATTTAAACGCTGTTACTGTACTGGCGTTCGGAAAACTGACAACATTTCAAATTGTAGGAGGCAAACAATCAAACAAATTTGCAATTTTAAAGATTAAAAAAAAAATTCTGCTGTAAAAAAAAAAAACATTTTGGAGCCGTGGAGCCGCCATATTTTTCGGCTCCGGCTCCGGCTTCAGCAAAAAGTAGGGGCTCCCAGCTCCTCGGCTCCGGCTCCGCTAGCCTGTCTATTATGCAGACTATACTGATTGTCTTGCGAGACAACAACGCTACGCGCACAAGCATCTGTCGCCGTCCGCAGTCCTTAATAAAATTTAACAAGTATTGGTGAAAATGAACAGGATTTACATTTGGAATAAATATTATAACAAGATAGATAGTTTTGAAAAACAAATCGAAAAACAAGGAAATCACGAACAAATTATTAATCCTTCATATACACACACATGCACACATAAACACACATACACACATCTTTATGACGAATTTACTTATTTAAATTTAATAGATATTGAAAGTAAACAAGGGAGGACTGCCATCTCTGAGACGCAAGGTAAGGTTATTTACTTAACTTGGCTTTAATTGTTTGTATTTTCTTGTTTGATTGCAAAGGGCTTAAATAATAATTGACAGAACCCCCTTTAAATATAAGAAAAAGATTTAAAAACTTAGCACATAAGTTAAAGCTAACTGACGATGATTCTCTTTCAATCCATTTATATCGATGAAAATATGAAAACATACCATTTAATACAGACATAAACATACACACACACACACACACACATATATATATATATATATATATATATATATATATATGAGCAGTCATTCTTAAAAAATAAAATCTTTCATGATAAAACAATGTGTTTATTGAGGGTACAGGACAGGTTCAACCGTCTTTCTCTATCACTTAACAAAATTAGATTCAGATGAAATACTACAGCATTTGCATTGTTGAAATAATCGTTTTTCTAAAATTAAATAACTTTAATTCTATCCAATCTCCATACGATTGCCTTTAAAGAAATATTGATCTTTTTAGTTTAATGTCGCGTTCAAATATTAGAAGAAGTGTAAGATGCTCATGTGTATTATTTTCATAATTATTATTGAATTTCTACCAAAAAATGTTAAATGTATTACTAATACTCTTACAAACAAATTACGAAGTCAACGATTGTTGCTTATTTAACCTAATAATTTATACCAACTATTAGAAACAAAAAAACCCACCTAAAATAATAACCTTTTGGTCCAAGGAAGATATTTGTTGGAGAGGCACAATTCTATTTGTTCCAAGGCATCAAAATAGTTTAAATGTTAGTATGTATATATGTTTCTTTTTGTTTTAAAATATTTAGTGTTTTACCTTTTCTATACATGCACATTTTTCAGGTACAGACGAAATCGAAATGGACGAAATAACCATAAATCCATCAAAAGATTTATTATCATAAGAGAGTAAGATATTTTAAGTGCAATAATCGTTTTAATAAAAATTCCTACTAATGAGAATTCCTATAAATGACGATTCCTATTAATGACTATTGCTATCAATCACAATTCTTATTACTAAAAATACATAAAATTTAGACTTGGCTACGTAGTCAAAATAAAAAAAAAATTCAGTGGGGGCTAAAAAGTTAAGAAAATTATTTTTGCATTTATGGTTTTAGCTGGAGAGGTTATGTTTTTTATGCACACGTTTTGCCAAAAAAGTTTAATGTGCGTTTATTTTTTCAAATTTTTATTACAAACTATAAAATACCAAATTTAGAAAATAAACAACTGAAAATATTTAATCACATTACTTAGTATTCCATATTCTAATTATACACTATTATTGTAAAATATAACAAATATTAATAACAAATATTGCTAAAATTACAATATAGTTAACTTAATATGCCTATTAAATCCGCGGTTCTCCTTAACATTTTTTTTTGCGACTGTACCCCAAATGGTACAAAAGTATGTATGCCACTAACTCTCATAGTTAAGTTCTTAAAATTCTTGGTAGTTTTAAACGAAAATGATATGTCATTGCATACCTTTGCGTAAGCTTTCCCGCATCCCTTGGGGTACGCATACCACACTTTGAGGACCGCGACTATAGATAGGCAACCACGCGTATGATTCTGGCAATGAAAATGTTTATAAATACGTGTGAGATATAATGAATTTTTTTAACAGATTATGTAAGACACGTGACAGCTAACAGTTCCACTAAATAAATATGTTTTTTTTGATGGATCTATGAGGAAGTAAATTATATGCGGCTGTTAATTAATTTACGGCAGATGCTTAAAAATAGTGTAACCCTTTTCAGATTTTTAAAATGTTTTTGTAACTAAGCAATTTGAATATGATTTTTTGTTATTTTGATGAGCTAAATGAAATTAAAATATGGAATGTAAATACATGTAAATGTTAACCATGCTTTTTTATAATTATACTTAAAATTTGTTTTTTTACAAGCTTTTTTTTTTAAATTTACAAATTAATCAGAGGTTGTTTTTTTTAAATATTATTTTGAAATCATTGTAACTTATTATTATTAATAACAGTTTTTTAGTAATATTATATATATATATATATATATATATATATATATATATATATATATATATAATATATATATATATATATACATTAAATACATTCTATTATGTTTACTATATAATGTATGTACATGCATATTATTTACGTTACTATTATAAATTAGCGGTAAAACGTCAGCAGTTAAAACGTCATCATTCAAAACGTCAGCAGTTAAAACGTCATCATTTATAGCGTCAGCATTTAAAACTTCAGCAGTTTTAAAACGTCAACAGATAGTTAATATAGATAAATTTAAATAAGCTTAAATCTACAAAAGTATATATTTTTAAACAAATTTTTAACAGATTTGAATGAGAGGATGTTTAACAGTTATACATTTTTGTTATTTACTGTAAACAAACAACAACCCTACAATATACACTACCAATAAGAATGACAACGATTTCATTAAAGACACTCTCACACTAATCCCTCCTTTTTTTTTAACATCTTCTTTAAGTCCCTTATATCGTAACATAGTATGATCTTGTTTAATATCAACTCCATACTCAATTGAAAATGTAACTTCTTATTCTTTGAATAAAAGGAGTTGTGGAGATTAGAGTTCCAAAATATATCGAGATGGAAATTTTTTTTTGTAATATTACAAATGCATCTTGAATTATCAATTTTTTCCTTCTTCAAATTAACACTAGTGGTTTCTTTTTTTTTATTTTATAATCGTCAATCTGTATTAAAGTTAAAAGATTTAATAGAAAACGTATTTAAAACCTTTTAATCGAATCTTCACCAAATGGATATATTTTTGTTCACTTTATGTTCATCTACATTGAACATTGTACCTATTTACTTTTTGATTGTTGAATGTAAGTTTGTTGAATTATGTTGAATTGTGGACTTTATTACCGTTACTTTTTTCTTAGTTGACATTTGTACTGCTACTGCTATTAAATATACTATGGTCAAACCTTTACTGCGTTTTCAATGTTTCAATCGATTGTATTTTTAAACCATAAAATTTAAAGTGCCTCGGTTATACAGTTTTTTTTTTATTACAAAACACTTTTACTATTTGTGGGACAGATTGCCGAGTGGTGTAGATACTCGACTGTCAACCTGACAGTCATGGGTTCGATCCTCGGTGAGAACCATGGAATTTTTCCAGGTGTTATTCGGTGCAATGTCGTCCCACAAGTCCACCCAGCTATAAATGGGTATCTGACTTTAGTTGGGGAAGTAAAGACGGCTGGGCGTTGTACTAACCACACAATCCCTTTATATGTCGAGGTTACTGACACAGATGAATTCTACACATCATCTTCCCCGATGGCCCAGTAGGGCTAAGGGAAACTTTTCTTTACTTTTGCTATTTATCGGTTAATTGACTTACTCAGATTAAAAAAAAAATGATAGTCCTGAAAATGTCTGGGAATGACAATGTTACAATCGTAAATGTTGTCTTACAATTTAAAATATATTTAGAATCAATAAACTTGGATTTTTTTACATTTGTAAATAGTTTTTAAATGAACGATCAATGTATAAGACTTTACATGTATTATGTACCTCATCATTGAACAATGTAATCAAATTTTCCACTTTTAGTATTTTAAAATATAATATGATTTTTCTAAGAAACAATACTTTTTTAAAACTAGTTTTCCTTAGCTGACATAAACGAAACAATGCAATTGTAATAAGGGAAGAGGACGTTAAAATATAAATATTTAAAAAATAACCAATTCTTATTTTTATTTATTTAACATTGACGTTTCAGCTGCCAATATCTTGAAAATGAATTTCATTCTACGTGTTTCAATTAATAACGTTTGAAAATACATTTTTCTAAAGTTTTTTTTTAGTTTTTCCACTAATATTTCTTATAAGAATAAATATAAATGATAAAAAAGTTAATAATTCTCTCGTTTACTAGTTTTTAATAATAAAACGAAAATTGAAAATACAATTAAATGAGTTTTTTCATTTAAAATATTGCTCATTTCATCCATAAATCTAATTACAACATAAAATTGATATTTCTACCCCCAATTCAATTAAATAATTCAATTACAAATTTTAATGCTCAGTGCTTTGTATCTATTCTCTACATGTGTTACGTCTGTGGACATTTAATTACAAATTATATATATACACCCAAGTCAAGCAGTCAACAAGAAATTCCGAAGAGACCATACTACCTTTTATAAAAGTTCCTTAGAAACATAATATACATACAACTGAAATACTAATCTACAAAACTACCCATGACACCCCCCAACCCACAACTTAAAGACACAGCAAAAAAATTTCATCAATTAAAAAAGAAAAACTTGAATTTCTTAAAAAAATATATACAATTAATAATGTAATCTTATGTCAAATACTTGTTCAAGTATTAAAGATTGTTTGATGTTACTTCACTGGAGTTAACTTCGTGATTTGTGTTGTCTGAATTAATACACCTTCTACACGTATCTTCAATATAAGGACCCGTAACATATATTTGGCACCTCCGACGTTGAACTGACTGACTTAGCTGGATTCAGGAGCAGCGGAGTGAGTACATTAAGACTCGTTGTAATTACCGGTTAAGTATTCATTGGTGAATTACGTGGCGGCCACCACCCTGGGTGTGCGCCGTGAAAACTGTTTGCTGAAGTGGCCAACGTTACTGTTTGCTGAAGTGGCCAACGTTACTGTTTGCTGAAGTGGCCAACGTTACTGTCTGCTGAAGTGGCCAACGTTACTGTTTGCTGAAGTGGCCAACGTTACTGTTTGCTGAAGTAGCCAACGTTGCTGTTTGCTGAAGTGGGCAACGTTACTGTTTGCTGAAGTGGCCAACGTTACTGTTCTGAAGTGGCCAACGTTACTGTTTGCTGAAGTGGCCAACGTTACTGTCTGCTGAAGTGGCCAACGTTACTGTTTGCTGAAGTGGCCAACGTTACTGTTTGCTGAAGTAGCCAACGTTGCTGTTTGCTGAAGTGGGCAACGTTACTGTTTGCTGAAGTGGCCAACGTTACTGTTTGCTGAAGTAGCCAACGTTGCTGTTTGCTGAAGTGGGCAACGTTACTGTTTGCTGAAGTGGCCAACGTTACTGTTCTGAAGTGGCCAACGTTACTGTTTGCTGAAGTGGCCAACGTTACTGTCTGCTGTAGTGGCCAACGTTACTGTTTGCTGAAGTGGCCAACGTTACTGTTTGCTGAAGTGGGCAACGTTACTGTTTGCTGAAGTGGCCAACGTTACTGTTCTGAAGTGGCCAACGTTACTGTTTGCTGAAGTGGCCAACGTTACTGTTTGCTGAAGTGGCCAACGTTACTGTTTGCTGAAGTGGCCAACGTTACTGTTTGCTGAAGTGGCCAACGTTACTGTTTGCTGAAGTGGCCGACGTTACTGTTTGCTGAGGTGGCCAACCTTGCCGTCTGCTGAAGAGGCCTAACTTGCTGCTACCGAAGAGGCCAACCCCACTGTTTGCTGAAGAGGCCAACCTTGCCGTGTGCTGAAGAGGCCAACCTTGCCGTCTGCTGAAGAGGCCTACCTTGCTGCTACCGAAGAGGCCAACCCCACTGTTTGCTGAAGAGGCCAACCTTGCCGTGTGCTGAAGAGGCCAACCTTGCCGTCTGCTGAAGAGGCCTACCTTGCTGCTACCGAAGAGGCCAACCCCACTGTTTGCTGAAGAGGCCAACCTTGCCGTTTGCTGAAGAGGCCAACCTTGCTGTTTGCTGAAGAGGCCAACCCTACTGTTGCTGGAGTGGCCAACTTTACTGCTTAAAGTTGCCAGAGTTGCTGTATACTGACGGGGCCGACGTTACCGTGTGGAATCACCTCCTCATCGTCAGAGGACCCCACCATAGGATCACCGAGGATCAACCAAGGATCATCGAACACCGCGGACAGGGATCACCAAGGATCAACCCGTGTGTTAGTCAACCCCACATCGAACATCGCGGACCGGGATCACCGAGGATCAACCATCGAAGTCAAGGAACAGAATTTACTATTGTGTATTTCTTTATATGTAAGTTGGCATATTTTTTTTAATATATTTATTAATTAGAATATTGTATTATTGAAATCTGGTGTAATTATTTGTTTGTTGTTCTTGGTGGAATTCTGTATTTAATACAGTAGAGGTTAAAATAGGGTCCACCCTGAGCAGCCAAAACATTTAATTTGCTGGTTTTTGAAAAGGAATATTGTATTTATTTTGTTAGTACTTGTATGTTGATGACATAATAGAATATTTTTTGTATATGATATATAGTATCAAACATTTTCATTTATTAGTTATAACTGGTTTTGTTTACTGCCATGTCATCAATTTTAAATATTGTTGAAGCTGGTAAAGCACTTGGCCTTACAGGCCAGGAGTTACAAACCTGGGTATCTGTAGAGAGAGAAAGGGTGGAAAAGAAAGAGATGGAAGAAAAACAGAGAGAGAGGGAAGAAAAACAGAGAGAGAGGGAAGAAAGAAAGGAAAAGGAAAAGAAAGAGATGGAAGAAAAACAGAGAGAGAGGGAAGAAAGAAAGGAACAGAGAGAGAGGGAAGATAGAAAGGAAAAGGAACAGAGAGAGAGGGAAGAAAGAGCCGCAGAACGGGAAATGAGAAAGGAAGAAATCGCGAACGAAAGGGCGCGCTTAGAGTCTGAGAACAATAGACAGTCAGCTAACCCCGGAGTTAACGGAGCGGGTGATAGAGTGACCACATCACTTAAATTACCTTATTTTACAGAGGGCGTTGACAGTATGGACACATACTTGTCTAGGTTTGAAATGCTAGCTACTAGTGCGGGTATGCCGAAAAATACATGGGTCGCGTCAATTTTAGGATTCATAAGAGGCAAAGCCCTGGATGTATGTTTGAAACTAAATGAAAATGAAATAAAAAATTATGATGTTGTGAAAGAATCATTGATGAAGATTTATGGTAACACATGTGATGGTTACAGGGAAAAATTTAATAATATTCGCCCATCACGAGAGGAAGACCCCAATTTATTTATCACCAACCTTAGTTTGTTTTTTGATAGATGGGTGGCTTTGTCTGGGGCGAAACAAGAGTACCATGATTTAAGGGAACTGATTTTAGTAGACAGGGCAATTAATGTGTGCCATAAAGATTTAGTTGCATTCTTGAAAGAAAAAGGGCCAAAAACTTTAGAAGATGTCACTGATTTATTGAGAAAGTATAGGTCTGCACATACAGAAAAACCCATATCTAAGTTAGAACCAGACCATAACCAGGATGTGCTGTGTTTTGCTAAGGCTGTACCATATCCTAACCGTGGCCGTAGCTTAAGTCCTGGGAACAGGAATAGATCCAGTGACCGACATGACGGGGACAAATTATGTTTCTCATGTGGGAGAGCCGGACATAGATCGCGAGACTGCAAAAGGGGAAATGGAGTTAGTGATAGTTTATGTTATCTGTGTAACGCCAGGGGGCATTATGCTAGGAACTGCACTTGGTCCCGGGGAAATAGTCAGGGCAGAAAAGGACAACAGACCAGAACCATGGACAAGACCAGACAGAGACAAAGAGATAGGGTACAACAGGCAATATTAGTTCAGGGGGGGGGCCTGTTACAGAGCCACAATGGTGTGTTACACCCAGTGCTATATGTCAGTCGTAAATTGACCTCACCAGAGACAAGATATGCCACAATAGAGAGGGAGGGATTAGCCATCACATGGTGCATTACAAAATTGGCAAGGTATCTGTTAGGTGCCCAATTTATTCTTCGGACTGACCATGCGCCGCTGGCATTTATAAATTCCAAAAAGCTGGGGAATAATAAAGTAGCCAGATGGTCACTCCTACTGCAGGATTTTAATTTTATCGTCCAAGCTATACCTGGTAAAGAGAACGTTATTGCTGACACGTTATCACGTTGCATTTGAAATGACCTTAAGTTCTCAACAAACCCATGTCCTGGCAGTAAGAAATCCTGTGTATCATAATGTCTATGTTACATGTATTATATGTTTATATGATGACATGCTTGCACATATATGTTTATATGATGACATAATGATATTTAATAATAATTGTTGATTATGATAAAAAAAAAAAAGAGAAGTCACTGAAAAAAAAATAATGAAGAATAAAAAAAAACAATAACAACTTTAACAGGTAGCATGGTTGCCCTTTGACCTTTGATAGTTAGCCCGTACACGGTGAGGTGTAGGTTACACACACGTACTAAAGTGTAGAAACTGTCCTAGTACTGTTTACAGTTGATAATCTTATCACTTTTCGATGCTCAATGCTGAGCAGCCAGGTGTCGCTACGACTGGTGATGCAACCAAAACATTTGTAAGGGCCCCCAAGCGATTTGGGGTGGGGGTAAAAAGTCATAAGAAAAACTGAATCAGAGGGGCCCTCTCGCTATCATAGTTTGTCAGTGCCCCAAATTTTCTTACTTTGGAAGTGGAGTGGGCCCTATAAAAAGCGAATGTATTAATTAATAAGAAGATGTAAAAATGCATATTTACTTTGATATCATACAGGATATTATTTTAATAAACTAAACTTATTACTTCTAATTCATGTATTCATTGTATTGTAAGAGGGTTGTGTTTCATGTTACGTTTGTTACACCACGGGATATTTTACCATATAAACACTAAATAATTCGAGTTGTAGGTAAACTTGACGTAATATTAGAAATCAAAGTAAGTAGCGGTGGGTTAGGCACTTAGTTGAGAATGGAGAAGAACAGAGGCGTAATGGCAATATAAAAGACAAAACTGTACTACATCAATCTTCAAGGAAACGGAGTGTTTTGTCTGTTGGCCGCTGGGTGGTCTGCGATGGTCTTTGTCTATGCGCATGAAAGTGTTGAAGTTGTATGTGACAATATTTAAACCACTTACTTTATGTCTTGACGATAGCAGTTTTACACATCTGTAAATCACAACTGCGACAAGAGAGCAACACTTTGTACAACTACGTATAGTGAGCAGTATAATGTGTTTCTGCGTCATTGAGCAACACTATGTACATCTCTAAGTAAAGAAATACACAAACAAATCCTAAGCTTTGAATCCACCCCCCGGCTCGCATGTATTAAGGCTATCTGTACTGACTATATCCGGTCAGTTTCTCTCTATGTCTGGACCTATCCTGACTGACCCCCCCATCTCTTTATTAGACATATCTTAAGCTTCTCAATCATGTACACTAACCACGCTCTCTGTAGATGACGTCACTGGTCAACAATCACATGACCATAGCAATGTAGTAACATCAATTAATCTCCAAACAATAAAAACAACAACTCATCTTTTATGAGACTATTTTAGACTGTATGACACGGTCCAATACAATTTCTACCTGGATAACCAGCCATCTGGTCATTCGTTCAATTCACATTTAATGGGAAGGGTCAACCCGATAATGGGGGGGGGGAGTAGATTTCCAACAACTGACATTATTAAATCACAGACTTAAATGAATATGAAAAAGATGTTAAATAAGTAATAAAAATTCTTATAACTTGTATCATTCTGTGTTCTTTATATTTTAAATAAGATTTTGTCTATTTATAGTATCTGACTGGTTGGCATTATTAAGATTATTTTTTTATCCGGCCGATATAACAGTACCAAAATGTCCAGTCAACAGGCTGACCACATTTAATGGGAAAACTAAATTTTCAATCATAAAACCCTGTTATCAATCAAAGTATGCCAAAGTGTTGATAGTCTGTGGATAAAAAGAAGTTTGTAACTAGAAAGATTATACAGAATAACGTAATGTTTTTTTTTAAATTTAATTTCATGAAAATGATCTCATTCTTAGACATTAAAAAAATCATAACCGTGTTTTTATCTATTTGACTTATACTCTTGCTAAAATGTAGAATTATTGGTCAGCTTTTAAGAAGCTGAAATGTCGAGTCCTTGGAAAGCTTGTGGGAAGCTCTACCAAGCGAATTATATGAAAAATGTACATTACTTTTTTTTATCAAACTTAATAGTATTTGCATAACAATAAACTATTTGTCTCATTATGTATTCTTAATGCTTAATAAAAAAAAATAATATTATAATAGGATACTATCACAACGTATTTTATCTACTACACAGATATCACAACAGGAACACGGATAACATAAACAACAAAATCCTTTTGACTTTTGAAGATACGACTCCTTCTTTAATTCCTATCAGCACAATATATCATCTACAAAACTCTATTAGCTAAGAAATCCTGAACTCCAATTACTACTGACAGCGTCGGCTCTGATAACTTGGCCAAAGAACGACCTCTCATACCAGGTGTATATCACGACTCTCTCCAACTACTGGACATCAACTAACTGTACACACAGTCCATCTACGCACACACAGACACCCACAGATAATACAACTCAGTCTCCAGTTACACATTCGTGCTCTCCCCTGCTCATACATACCATACCGTTATCCAAACTCACAGCGCACACAGTCACTCTGTGACAGATACACTCTACCAGTTACTTTGATGTAAATCCCTGTTTAAACGGATTTGCCATTCAACTGTTGTACATATAAAGTTCTCTTATATTCCGCCTAAGGTGTCATTGGGGCCGATGAATTGTAGAATTCATCTGTTTCAGTAACCTCGGCCTATAAAGGGATTGTGTGGTTAGCACAACTCCCAACCGCATTTACTCCCCAAACTTAAAAGCCAGATATTCAATTAAAGCTGGGTGGACTTGAGGGATTTACAACCTGAAAAAAATCCCAAGGTTCTCACTGAGGTCCGATCCCGGGACTCTCCGGTCGACAGTCAAGCGCTCTTTAGAGAAGACCACCCTTCCATATCATTTGCTTCATAATAAATTGAAAGTATATTATGTAATTGATATAGGAGTGGCATATACTAGAATTAATTCATTTCACATCCTTTATATAGGAAAGTTAGTTCGGAATTAGAATGATTTGGAATCGGGCAATTTTCAGCAAATAATAGTACTTTATTTTTTTTTTACGATTCCATGTTAGAATCGGCTAAAAAATAATTATTTTATTATGTTACTTTAGATTCTAAAGTTTAGAATGACCTATTCATAGTTTACTGTTCCACTGAGTGTGTGAATTCCCTGTAAGGATGAGATGAAATCTCTTACATTCTATAAACCACCAATGGGACAGGTTTTATGGTGCCCTACTTTCATCTCTAAGTTAGCCGGCAATATCACAATTTACCGACCAAAACTATGAAATTACCACTTAGCCGATAGCTCAATGACAATGTAGGCGCCAACGAACTATCAACACAATCATTCGTCCCATGTAACTGCACATTGTATAACTGTGTAGTTTTCGAATCTATTTAGGTCAAGATAAAGATAAAATATTTAGTTTATTTAGAATAGAGAGACCAGTTTACTGGGAAGTAACGTTCGGATTTTCCTGAAATGACATAATTGCTTTATATTTATTTTGTATGCTCTAAGTCAGTGGTTCCCAAACTTTTTTGACCCGTGGACCCCTTTTAGAATCAAAACTTTCCCACGGACCCCCAAGTGAAAAACCTACATAAATGCATAATATACAAATTACAAATGAATGAAGAAAAAAAATATTTTGACGAAGAAGTATTCATTGAAATTATAATTTCTGTTTAAAATAAATTAATGACTTGGATGAACTTGATGAGATGTTATGAGTGTGTTTATGTCCATCTCAAGGTTTGTGAGTAGCAGCCGCTAATTCTCACGAGCATTAATTTCTAGTCGATTTCTTTTTGTTGTGATGAGATTCAAAACGGCACTGAACCCACGTTCTACCAAATAGGAAGACGGAAAAGCAGTCAATAACTTCTATACAATAACCCATAATGCGTGATATAAAATTGGTATTTGTTTTTGTAGCCAAAATTTGTGATATCCTTGTTCATACAATGGTTTCAGTTACTCATTTGTTGATACTTCAATAAGCTTCTCCTGTATTTCTACAGATTCATCTGTGCTAGGTATGTGATTTTGTCCACTTGCGAAAGGGTTCAGCACCCAGTCAGGAATATCCAAGTGAAGAATGTCTTCAAATCTTTGGTTTATGTCTGCATGAAAAGCCGTTAATTGTTGACAGTAAGCAAGCAAATATTCATCCCTGTTTCGCAATTTCAAAAGATTTGGAAACAGAACATTCTCCTGTTGCCAAGTTTTGTTTGTACAGAAAATTTTGCCACAATCGCAGACATTACGCTTTTAGTTTTGATTAAATTTAATTGGTCACCTTGTAGTTTCAAATTAGTTTCGTTAAATTTGTCAAATAAATCAGTCAAATAGGCTATGTCATTTTTTGAGTTAATTAAATTGTGTCACAAATCAATTGTCTTTGCTTTCCAAGAATTCCAACACAGAATCAAAGAGGGCATAAAAGCGATTTAAACATGCACCTTTGGATAACCAACAAACTTCTGTGTGAAGTAGTAAACGATTATAGTCTTCATCATTTTCCAAACAAAGTTGAGCATATAAACTCTCATTTAAAGCATTCCTTTTGATTTTATTAACTGCTTTAATGACATGATCTAGTGATCCATGCAAACGTTCACTAAGATTTTTTGCGACCAAATGATGTCGATGAAGGACACAATGTACTGAAAATACATTTGGTACAGCTTGTTTTAAGTGTGCCAGAAAGCCTCGGTATCTTCCTAACATTGCCGGAGCACCATCAGTAGCAATAGAGTTAATATTAGTTAAGGGTATAGCTTTTACATCAAAATAACTTTTTAATTGAGTAAATAACGTTTCTCCTTTTGTATCGGTTTCCAAACATTTAGCAAATAACAGTTGTTGAAAAAAATTAATTTTTTTTTATAAATCTTACATAAGCTAAAAGTTAAGCTTTGTTTCCTGGTAAAGTTTACTCATCAAGCTGTATAGAGAATTCAGAAGCTTGTAAGTACTCACATAAAGAATTTTCTACCGACTGAGCCAATTCGTCAATCATTCTTTATACTTCTTTATACTTCTTTACTCAGTGGAATTCTTTTTATGGTTTGTGCAACACGGTGAGTATTACCTCACTTACAGCTGGTAAAATAATGTCTTCAGCAATAGTATGCAGCTTTCCAGACTTTGCAATCAATAAAGAAATGTTATAAGAAGCACGCAGTCCATCATCATCTCGCTTAGATGTTGTCCCAATGAGTTTCTGCAGTGACGATGTTTTCAAATATTTTTCTTTGACTGTTTGAAAAAACGCTAAATCCTTATCTTTCTTATCACTGTGCATTGTTATTAAATGCTCCTTAAGCTTGGAAGGTTTCATGGAATCATTAGACATAGTTTTATTACATAGAAGAAACATAGGTAAAGTACTATTTCCAGGTGATGAAATAAATCCATACTTCAAATATTTAACACTGTATTGTCGGCATTTTTTCTTTGGCTCACTCATTCTGTTATCTGTTAATAAAGGCACAAAAGGATATAACCTAGAAACTTTTGGACACTGATTGAAGTTCGGCGCCATACATACGATACCAGACAGTAGATAATTAGCTTATCACAACATTTGTCTCTTGAAAATAAAAGGGCGCTTAGCATTGCTTTTGATTCCAGCCTAACCAGGTCATCTTTTTTCCACATGTATGTGTCACCTAAAAATACTAACTCTCTATAAACATGACCAACATTGTAATCTTAGAGAGTCAGAGTAAATATGGCGCATTTTCTGCATAAGCGTGTTTTCTGCCGTCTGTCTCTTACCATGCCATACTTGTTATTTTAACTTAATTAGCTGGCGCTTTTACTTTATTTATTGTTTTTATTTTTATTTCCATTAAAATAAAATGGATTTTAATTTTACTATTTCGCATTTAACCTTGCGCGGACCCCCTAGAGTTGTTCAGGGACCCCCAAATGAATAAAAAATTTCCGCGGAGCCCCTGGATGCTATCAGGGACCCCTGGGGGTCCGTAGGGACCACTTTGGGAACCACTGCTCTAAGTAGTCATCATTTCTGTAGATAAGTCAAATTAAGAGAAAATATATATAAGTAAAAAAGTAATACTGAATGTAGATACATAAAATGAGATCAATAATATTTCAACTTTCAAATTAGACAAAAAGAAAATAATTGAAAAAAAAACGCAATCAAAATTATAATACAATGGGAAAATCCGATTTACGTATCAGTTTGTCAGCTGATTAAAATAATGATTTTTATCTCTTTTTTTTTTTTAAATGTGTTTAATGTTTTAAAAATGTGTATTATTCTTTGTGATGTCTTATCACTGTTACCTTCATGTCTTTGTGATTGTCGCATTTGTGGATAACCGCTGCTTTTACTTTGGCCTGACTCTTCAACGACGTAAACTTACATCTCAATCATCTTTCATTCTTCTAATTCTTTTTATGAAACAAGAATTTGAAATTACATGTAATCATAATTCTCTTTCCTCGATTCTAGGGCCGTTTAAGGTTATCGTAGGCCCTAGGCACTTTCAAAGTCGTAGGCCCTAGGCACTTTCGAAGTCGTAGGCCCTAGGCACTTTCAAAGTCGTAGGCCCTAGGCATATTCAAAGTCGTAGGCCCTAGGCACTTTCAAAGTCGTACGCCCTAGGCACTTTCAAAGTCGTAGGCCCTAGGCACTTTCAAAGTCGTAGGCCCTAGGCACTTTCAAAGTCCGTAGGCCCTAGGCACAGTGCCTACTGTGCCTATAGGATAAAGCGGCCCTGCTCGATTCGATACATCAAACTCAATATTAGTAGTAATTAATTGTGTTTTATTGATCTAAACTATTTGTAGGGGAATGATGACTTAATGGTGCTCTAAGAACCGCAAAATGTGGCTCTCAAGGCTGCAAAATGTGGCTCTTAGGGCTGCAAAATGTAGCTCTTAGAACCGCAAAATGTGGCTCTTAGAACCGCAAAATGTGACTCTTATGGATTGCAAACAGCCAAACGGTCTAATTTCTTCAGTCTTAGCGCTTTTGGCACCCCTTGGCTTATGATACATTTTCCATAAAGCACTTATAAACATGACAAGCCGGTTCACATATTCAATACAAATTCCTATCAATACTTAGTATTTTGAACCCCGACCTGTGGCGTAAACATGCTTTGGTGCTGTCTGGGACGGAAATTTAAAATGTCACCCTCTTTTTTCCAAATGAAAAACGTCTTAAAAGTCGACCATCTTTGAAATTGAGCAAATTATATTAAAACTACGACTACGAATAACTAATTAATGGTTAGTGTGAACTACAGATGACAGGAATGCATTTCATCAATGAACCATCCACTCAATGAAGGCTCAAGCAGCATGATGAGGTTTTTTTTCAACAAGTTACTGAAAGCATAACATGTTTATCTCTTAGAACCCAAAAACCACTAAATTGTATGGCTTTTTACAGTGCACTTCTTTCATCTTCACCATATACGATAGTGCAATGGCCATGAAGACACCACGGGACTCGCCGGCAAATCGAGTCCGTAACCCATAGCATACAGTCCGTGCTACAGCCGGGAATCGAATCCGTAATCCATAGCATACAGGTCGTGCTACAGCTTGAAGATCCGGATTGCTAACAAAGCGCTACCTGTCGCGATGATTAACACCTGCTATATTTTACTTCGGCACGAAGTAAAAAAAAAAGTTTAGTTCCCTTTAACACTATTAGTCCATCGGGGCAGATGAAGTGTAGAATTCATCTGTTTCTATAACCTCGGCAAATGAAGGGATTGTGTGGTTAGCACAACGCCCAGCCGCCTTTACTTCCCCAACTTAAGTCAGGTACCCATTTAAAGCTGGGTAGACATGTGGGACGAATTCGATACAAATTTCACATTAAAAAATACCCATCGTTCCACCGAGGATCGAACCCAGGACTCGCAGATCGACAGTCGGGTATCTACACCACTCGGCCATCCGTCCCACAAGGGCGCGAAGACTTAATTTTTTTTTTAAATATTACTTTGAAACAAGCTGACGCCCATTGATATGGTGCTCTATTGTTCTTTTACACTCGGCGTAGATGGGGCACTTGAAAAAGTGACGTAATTAAATTTATAAGACCGAAAAACGCTGCCGTTGTACCCTAATGGAAACAAAAAAAAATATTTTTTTTTTAAATCTTTTTATTTTAAGCAGGTTCATATTTAAAGCTCCCAGTCCAAACAATACAATATAAAAAAAAATAAATGAAAATATTAAGCCGCGGGTAGCGGACTAAATGTGCGGAAGATTACAAGGGTGTGAGGTCCACTTATATAAAAGATAACTTTGCATTAAGTAGCACACAGCTGCATACGAGATGGGAAAATGTCATTAACTCCATTACTTGAAGAAACAAATTAAAATGCTTTTTCCCAGAAAGTGCATCTTCATTGTGGTCGGTAAGGTGGTATTTTATGATCTGGCGAATATATAACAGTTATTTTAGAAAAAAAAACGTATTTAATGAATTGACATAATTCTTGAAAAAGTTTTTTTATTTGATATCAATGCTGTAAATATTTATATATTTGTTAACATTTATGTAAATTAATTATCCGATTTTAATTTTACTACCTCTAATAAAATTAAGAGATTTTATTCAACACATTTTATCTTTAAGAAAAATAAAGACAATTAATATTTTTTGAAGTCTTTTTGTGCACAAGTGAAGTGTGTTGTGTACCAGAGGAGAAAAATCAACTTGTCCTATGGTGTGCTGCAATGTATCCTTACGTCTCAATTTTAGTAAGTTATCCCACCGGCAAGAAAGAAATTATAGCAGAATTCACTAATAAATCATGTGTTGCTTATAGAAATCTAAAATGTGCGGCCAAAAATGGTTTTAACAAGGTCAGCTTCCCCGGGAAAGAAGCAGCACCTGAGGTAATAACTTATTCCTGTTGTAATGGATCCATCACTAAACTGGAAGGTAATAAGTATACTATTAAAATATTTATTAGACATAATTAATTGTTTTAATTTTTTTATAAATTTTAAAAGTATGACAAGATAAGTTATTTATATATATAATATTATTACTAGAAAAAATTATACATTAATACAAGATAGATTATATATACATATTATATATTACAGGACGATTTTTATATTCACAATGAATCAGTCCTTGACTTATTCTAATATGAACTAGGAGATTATCAGATCTGTTATTTATTCAAAAACTAGTTTTTTTCATCATATTTTTTTATACTTATAGCTGACTTTCCTTTTGCCTCTCTCTTTTTAAAACCCATCTGAAAATAACAGTCAATTAAAAATTAGATTTTAAATCCAGGATTGTATTTTATTTTAAAATTCCGTGGGTAATCACTTATTTTAGCCCTATTTATTATTTTGACAAATATTATTGATACTTTACCTCTATAAACATTCCGAAATTATAGCATAGAATGTTATTTATTAAAAGAATAAGTAAAAAAGATAATAATTGTGTTTAAATGCATTAAATAAATTGGGAAAAAAATTCCTCTATATTCTATTTAAAATACTGTCAGTGATGTTAAGAGATGACCTGAATAGGGCGTGAAAGTCTGACGTCACAAGCGCCATTTTGGTTCCAACCATACTCGCCCGATAGTGTTGTTTTCATAGACATACATGTAGATGTCTATTATTGCTTTTAAAATATTGAATATTATCATAAAGAATGGTACGATATATTGCTCCAGACTGTAACCATCGACCGGAACGTGAAACTTGTTCTTTTTTTTGCTTTTCTGATGGTAATAAGCAAAAACTTTACTTCAAAAATGGATGGCACTAATACTAATAAGGTAAGGTTTGTATGATGTGAGTGACTGTCTTGTTTCTATTTGTAGCTTAATCATTAGTGGGACTGAAATCATTATAAAAAGTAACCAAAAAATATGTATAGAATTTACTGTAAACATATTGTTTTAATTACTGTATTTCGCGATAAATTGTATCACGTAAGTATAATATACTGTCTTTACACTTTAATGATAACAT
This sequence comes from Bulinus truncatus, assembly GCA_021962125.1. Taxonomy (NCBI): domain Eukaryota; kingdom Metazoa; phylum Mollusca; class Gastropoda; family Planorbidae; genus Bulinus; species Bulinus truncatus. The sequence goes on from JAGDYQ010000417.1 coordinate 121,116, forward strand.
TGAAAAATCGTACCATACCAGACTAATTAATTATCATATTAATATATAGTCAATTTTGATTCATTATATATTATTAGGTACTAAATGAACTTATTGAGTTTTGTGCTGGTCTGTTAGTGTTAATATTGTTAATAGTCTAATATTACATTTTTATATTTGTAAAACTTTTGTTACTTCAATTTTTTTTCTTAGACAACAGGACAAACAACTTTCTAGGCTGTGATCATGTCAAGCTAGAAATGGGACTAATGATATGGGATCTGAATCTTTCTAAGAAACAAAAACTCTTTCTTTAACAAGAAAGACCAAGTTAAAGATTAAAGAGATAGGGTCTACAACTGCCAATTTTATTAAGACAGTGAACTAGAAGATAATGTTATTTTTTTTTGTATGGAAAATAAACAAGAAAGATATAATAACCGCCTTTAGTCTTTATTAAATAGTCAAATAATGAAATTTACAGAAATTCTTGATAAAGGTGAGAAACATTGCATGCAATCATGATATATACACCAGTCTAACATAATTATTTTGAAATTGTTTAAATATAAGAGTACAGTACCAGTATCACACATTTTTGAAGAATATATAAAGGCTATAAAAAGCATTGTCTATAGTATAGTCTCTCCATGAAATAGTTTAGTCTCTTCATGAAAACTTCAATTATGGCTTCACCAGCCCATCAGCAGAACCTCCAAGACATTCACTTCCCTCTTGTCATATTCCAGTTTGAATGACTGAAAGGTTTGTTATGGAAGTGAAAATACTTTTTGCCTCAGCTCCTACAAAATTGAGTGTACTTGAGGTGTAGGGTTAAGTGCAATTTTATTCTTTAATCAGTTTAAAATCATAGTCGGCATTGCTTAATATTATCATCTTAACAATAATTCGAATAAATTAATATAAGCTAATTACTGAAATATCCACGTACCTTCACTTAGTAATCATTATTTTTCTTAATAGAATAATCTCTCCAAGTAGACAAGTGATACACATTGATGCTGTGTAAAGCTGTCAGTGTAGTCTACTTCTCTACGACCATTAAATGTAATAAAACACTGATAAAAATATTTTCATGTTCGAACAATATCAGTCAGCTACAACATGTCCCATTATGTAGCGTTTTTCACATATATCTAAAAATATAATATCTTTTGAAGCTGTTTAATGAGAGTACACATTGACGCTATGGCTATTATCACTGGGTTCCACGGATGTGTGGAAACAAAATGGCGATCGTGACGTCACGACTTTCACGCCCTATTGTTTACGAAAAAAAGGCAGCTGCCAACTAAAAAATTATAAAAAAAAAATACTGAAAGATAAGACGGTACCTTCAGAAAATAACTAATGCGCAGCACTTCAGGAGCATGACCAAAATTATTTAAACTACATTTAAGTAAGATGGATAGATACTCTTGGGGCCCTTTGGGCCTTTTATCTTGTATCCCTACGTATAATGTGTAGGATGGGGGCCCTGAAAATGACATAATTATTAATATAGCTTATATTGTAAAAACGGTACCCTTAGAAACACTGATGCCCAGCCCTCTAAAGGCATGACAAAAATTATTTCATCCAAATTTATGTTAGGAGGATAGCTACTTGTGGTGCCCCTAGGGCTTTTTTATCTTGTATCGCTACGTATAAGGTATAGGATGGGGCTCTGAAAATGACATAATTATTAATAAAGCTTATATATTAAAAAAACGGTACCCTTAGAAACACTGATGCCCAGACCACAGAAGGCATGACAGAAATTATTTAAACCAAATTTATGTTAGAGAGATATATGTTCCTCGGGTCTTTTGGGCCCCTTATCTTGTACCACCACGTCCAATGTGTACAATGGGGCCATGAAAATGACAATTTTAATATAGGCTATATCACAAAAAATGGTGCATTCAGAAACGCTGTTGCCCAGCCCTTTATAGGCATGACAAAAATTAATCAACTCAGTTTTATGTTAGTGTGATAGATGCCCTTGGGGCTAAAAAGGCCTCTTATTTCATATCACTATGTTTAAGGTTAGAATGGGGCCCTAAAAATAACATGATTTTTAATATAGGCTATATTGTAAGTACCGGTACCTTGAGAAACATTGATGTTCAGCGCTTAATAGGCATGACATAAATTAATTAACCCAATTTTATGTTAGTGGGATAGATTTCATTGAAGTTCTAAGGGTGTTTCATTTCTATCACTAAGTTTAAGGTGTAAAATGGGCCACCAAAATGACCATTTGAATTTTCACTAATATTGGTTAAATTGCAAAAAAAAAAAAAAAAAAAAAAAACCAACAGAGAAACACTTATGCATCGACATTTCGAGACATGACAAAATTTAGTCTATCCAATTTTATGTTAGAGAAATCAACGCTACTTGGGCACCATGGGCTTTTTAAAATCTTGTATGACTACGTCTAAGGCGTACAATGTGGCCATGAGAATGATATAAATAATTATATAGGAAATTTACTAAATAACGGTACTTTGAAAAACACTGAAAAATATAAACAAACCAATTTTATGTTTATAGGATAGGTACCCTTTGGACTCCTTTTGCCTTTTATTTTTTATCATTATGTTTCATGTGTAGAATGGGGCCCTGAAAATGACAAAACTTTTGAATAATTATTGATTTATAGAAAAAAAAACGTTGCCTTCAGAAATGCTGCTGCCCAACCCTTAGATCACATGACAAAAATTAACCTAACTTATTTTATGTTAAGGGGATAAATGTCCATTAGGCTCCATAGGCTCTATATTATCTCTGACTACGTTTAAGGTGTGAAATAGGGCCCTGGCAATGACATTACTATTCGATAATTATTAATATACGTTTTACAGAAAAAAAATGACGCTTTAAGAAAATATAATGCCCTAGCCATAGGAGCCTAAGAAGTACCTATCCTTCTAACATAAAATTGGGTTAGTTAATTTTGGTCATGCCCGTTAGGGGGTAGACATCAGCGTTTCTCAAGTTATCGTTTATTCTTATGTAGTCTATGTTAAAATGATGTCATATTCAGGGCCCCATTCTACACCTTATACCTACAGATAGAAAATAAAAGGGTACATTGAGCCCCGAGAGCAGCTAACCCTCTAAAAAAATTGGTTGAAATATTTTTAGTAATTCCCACTAAGAGCTGGACTTCAGTGTTTCTCAAGGTAACGTTTTTTTCAACATAGTTTATATTAGTAATTATTCAAATGGTTTGTCATTTTTTGAGGCCCTATTCTAATCTTAAACGTAAAGATATAAAATTAGAGGCTCTTAGAGCTTCAATGGCCTCTATCTCACTAACGTATAATTGAGTTAAATAGTTTTTGACATGCTTAATAAGGGCTGGGCGTAAGCGCTTCTGAAGATACCATTTTTTTTGCGATTCAGCCTTTATAAATAGTTATTTCATATTCAGGGCCCCTTTATACACTTAAGACGTAGTGATAAAAAAGCCCCTTGGAGATTCAATGACATCTATCCCACTAATATAAAATTGGGTTAATTAATTTTTGTCATGCCTATTAAGGACTAGGCATTGGTGTTTCTCTAGGTACAGTTTATTCTTATTAATAAGTATGCCCTATTCAGGGCCCCATTTTACACCTTATACGTAGCGATACAAGATAAAGGGCCCTAGGGGCCCCAGGAGTAGCTATCCCCCAACATAAATTTGGTTTAAATAATTTTTGTCATGTCCTCTGAGGTTTGGGAATTAGTGTTTCTCATGGCCCATTTTTTCCTATACAATCCTTTGTAAAGTATGTCTCATTAATTTCTTCATTGTAAAATGCTAAATTGGCAGCATCATCACTGGAATTTGGTCGTGTTTTTTTTTTTAATGTTAAAGCAAAAATATACTAAACGAAAGAAAATAGTCAAGAAAAGTGTGATAGATGAAATTTTTTTGAGATAAAGTAATAAAAATGAACGATTTATTGTCTAAAATGGATAATATTGATGGGAACTCATTAATACTATGATTTAGGAATGTTTATAGAGGTAAAGTATCAATAATATTTATCAAAATAATAAATAGGGCTAATATGGAGATTACCTTTCCGTGTTTAAAATAAAGAGAGCAAAGTCCATGACATGACTACAATTGTAACTTCCTACTGTTGTTTAAACTAAAGGACTGATAAAAAAATGTCGAACACACAGATATCTTTATACAGGCCAATTTTTTTTTTATACCTTTAACCAATGTGGTCGTTAGGTGAGAACGAATAGACTTACATATCTGTTGTTCTCTCTTACGTCAGCGGCTAATATTTTTGGTTTTACGGAGAATAGAACACAGTTTGGGGCCCTTTTATATTTAGATTTAAAAGGGATTCGTACTCGGAGGGGGGGCGGTCCATTATTTGATATTTTGGGGTGGGGCTACATGTGGTGCCCCAGTCAGCTTATCGAACAGAACTCCTCTGCCTCCGTATGATGCTTCTAAACTTAAGCTTATGATAGTCACATTTTTAATTTAAGGCTATACTATTTTTTAAATTAATTGTTTTCTGCTTATGACAATTTTATTGTTAAAAATACATGAGTTGAATTATCTTTGATGTATCAATGCTAATATTGTATTTTAACAGATTACAGAAAATATTCAACATGCCTTACAAAGAAACCCTATATCGATTCTTCAAAAAAATAGCGAAATTGCAGAATACATGTATGTTAAATCTGTAATCAAAATGTTAATGCAATGATTTGTCTAATTTTATAAACCCTTGGTATACTTGTATAATGCCGAGTTGTCTATGATAATGTGAAGATTCTTGATATAAATTATTACAATTTTAAAAGAACCTGTCTGCATTTAATGAAACAATTCACATAAAAAGATTAAGAAACTGCAGATATACACTACATTTATTTTGATGTATGTGTCCTATTTTTTCGATAGATTTTTGTGAGATTTTGTGCCAAATTAATAAGTTACTTTCCTAACTATTTCCCGCTTATTTATGCTTAGTAATAATTTATGTACTTTTTTTTAGCAATTTAATAATGTATTATAAGGTTGTTAATATTATACAGCTAATTATTATTTAATTAACTAGTGTAAAAATAATAATCATTTATTCACTGTTTTAGTAAATGTTTCACTAAATAATTTTATTTATGTAATTATTCTAGTATTTATTTACTTTGCATTGAGTTACGAAAAGCAAATTTTTGTATAAATTCTAGTGCCCCTCACACTGTTGATCAACTCAAGTCAGCTCCTGACAATGTTTAGTTGCTCCAAGCAAGTCGTTTTATGCTCAGTTCCAAACAATGACGTCAACTCAATGGTTACTCTCAACGTCTCTGTAGACAATCCAGATGATTTAAATATAGAGTATAACATCACTCAGTTGAATGCAACAATACTACTGACAGCTAGTCGTGAAGGACGATATAAATTGATATGTTCAGCTAAGGACAATCATAATCGCAATGAGGCTAGGGCTTTTGTAACTATCAATGTATCAGGCAAGTGAAACAATAAGAAGAAAATAACATCAAATAAATTCAGTCAAACATACAAAACTGAATGCCACATAACTTTTCACAAATTAAAATCTGAAATTCTTGGAGTTTAATTAGATGTTACTTTTGAATATATAGCCTAGTACATTGGTGGCAGACAATAACATGCGAGCCACAGTAGAAACGCAGAGTCTAATTAGTCTAAACGCGATTAAAATATATCACTTCCTTTAATTGCCACTTTGTTAAAAAGTAGAGTTTTTTTTTTGGTTGAATTTGGGTCACGTGGCTCCAAATAGGTTCACCCCCACTGTCCTAGTGTGTTGATTATATATTTTAAAGTCTAAATTACCATCTATAAGCTTTTTACTCTCCTAGCCCCCAAAATCTTTAATCAAAAGATCACTGTTTGATTCTTTATACTATTTTTTTTTCTTTTTTCATTTTTTAAGAGTTACAGTGACAGTTTAGTGTATTTTACCTGGATATATTTCACATGACAATTAAAAAAAAACTGAGTTAATTAACTTTAAACCATTTGATTTATCAAGTTATTGAGATTAACAAAAAAATAAAATCAATTTATTTTATATAGCTGATATTAGTGACGATTTGTTGCTAGAACAAAGCTTATGAACTGGATTCGGTTGTATGCCTGCAGTAAATGTTATGTTTTTAAACTAATTTTATTAATATAAATTTATTCTTATTCTGGTGATGTAGCAATATATACATTTTTTTTTTCTTTGAAAGAATAAATTTTACTAATCTACACAGCAAATCAAAGTAGAACGCCGGTATTAGTTGTGAACAACGGAATTACACTCAAGGAATCAAATGACAACGTAAATGTCACATGCAATTTATTGGGTCAGCTCGATGATTTAGTGAATATGACGCTATCCTGTCCAGGTAAAACAAAGTCTTCCAAAAATACATCAGTCACATTTCTCAAAAAGTTTTCTAAACAGGACAATGGATTTAATTGCACATGCACAGCCTACTTCACGTCTAGCTGCAATCCTTCAAATGAAGTCCGTCGCCAGATTATAGTCCCATGTAAGTATTGAACAAAAAATATGAATATATTTCTTCTAATTCTTAGTCGCGAATGAGTAAAATATGAATACGAATTTGAACAAACAACAATAAAATTACATTTTAATATGTTGACTTATATTCGTATATACTTTAGTACATTACTGATTTCATTTGAAAACATGTATTCAAAGCAAGAATAATTATTGAGGGGTACAGAGTAGTACAGACCGTCATGTGATGTAGAGCTAGCGGCTGTTGACGTGGTAACCCTGGTGAAGGTGTCATTGCAGTCTCAGGTAAGGTGTACCTGGTGAGGGTGTCATTGCAGTCTCAGGTAGGGCGTCCCTGGTGAAGGTGTCATTGCAGTCTCAGGTAAGGTGTACCTTGTGAGGGAGTCATTGCAGTCTCAGGTAGGGCGTCCCTGGTGAGGGTGTCATTGCAGTCTCAGGTAGGGCGTCCCTGGTGAGGGTGTCATTGCAGTCTCAGGTAAGGTGTCCCTGGTGAAGGTGTCATTGCAGTCTCAGGTAAGGTGTACCTGGTGAGGGTGTCATTGCAGTCTCAGGTAGGGCGTCCCTGGTGAGGGTGTCATTGCAGTCTCAGGTAAGGTGTCCCTGGTGAAGGTGTCATTGCAGTCTCAGGTAAGGTGTACCTGGTGAGGGTGTCATTGCAGTCTCAGGTAAGGTGTACCTGGTGAGGGTGTCATTGCAGTCTCAGGTAGGGCGTCCCTGGTGAGGGTGTCATTGCAGTCTCAGGCAGGGCGTCCCTGGTGAAGGTGTCATTGCAGTCTCAGGTAAGGTGTACCTGGTGAGGGTGTCATTGCAGTCTCAGGTAGGGCGTCCCTGGTGAGGGTGTCATTGCAGTCTCAGTTAGGGCGTCCCTGGTGAAGGTGTCATTGCAGTCTCAGGTAAGGTGTACCTGGTGAGGGTGTCATTGCAGTCTCAGGTAGAGCATCCCTGGTGAGGGTGTCATTGCAGTCTCAGGTAAGTCGTCCCTGGCGATGGTATCATTGCAGTTTTAGGTATGGCTTCCCTGTTGATGGTATCATTGCAGTCTCAGGTAGGGCGTCCCTGGTGAGGGTGTCATTGCAGTCTCAGGTAAGGCGTACCTGGTGAGGGTGTCATTGCAGTCTCAGGTAGGGCGTCCCTGGTGAGGGTGTCATTGTAGTCTCAGGTAAGGCGTACCTGGTGAGGGTGTCATTGCAGTCTCAGGTAGGGCGTCCCTGGTGAGGGTGTCATTGCAGTCTCAGGTAACGCGTCCCTGGCGAGAAAGTCATTGTAGTCTCAGGTATGGCTATGCTACAATCGTCCCATTGTTGCAGGGGTGGTTGTGATACTTTTTACGCACAATTATTGGAACGGGTGGTCGTGTTGTGCAGAGTGCTCGACTGTCGACTTGAGAGGGGTCCTGGTTTCGAGTCGCCAATTGTTCACGACTTGGTGAAATCCATCAGGTATACTCAGATTTAACCGTACGTAAGTTGATTGCATAAAGTCGGCTGGGCGTTGAACTAACCACACAATCCCTTTATATGCCAATGTTACTGAAAGTGACGAATTCTACACTTCATCTGCCCTGTTGAGCACTTTAGGGCTTTAGTGAGCTTTGTTGTACGCACAATGAAAACTGTTTTATTTTCGAAACGCACATGTGATGAACATTTTTATCATAAGAGGGCCAATTTGAATTAATTATTACATTTATTTCTGGTGTTTATAGTCTATATAAATATACGCAATTTTACTAAAAGTTTTTACAATAAAATAAACAATGTATGCCTTTTAGTGTCAAACGTATTTATCTTGTTTTTGTTTGTATACATTTCATAAAAACTATAAAGTGGTGTACATAGTGTGATTAAAAAATTCAAATTCATTTGTTCTATATATTTTTATATTTTGCTTTATATTCTTAAATGAACTTCACATAATTTTATTGGTAATATAAAATAAGTGCACACGACTAAAGGGAAAATCAACACATTTCCGAACTCAGGACAGCTATAAATCCATGTTAAACTGCAGACTCCGTAATTTCTTTCCGATTTTTCCCTCTTTACGTAAGCCATTTTTCGAATGTTTCTAAATATCAATCAGTCCACTGCCACACAAATGAGTTTAATAAAAGACTCCACTTAATTTGTATATTTGTGACTTGAAATTTATGCTAAAATGAAGTATTGAGGAGATTTTATTGTAATTGAATTCATTTTGAAGGTATAAATAAGTAGCTGTTTTAATTTTTTCCCCATGGAGGCAATACGTGAGATATATCGGTCTAGCGCTTAACCACAGGGCCATTCGTCCCCTATAATTTGTTTTATATAGCCACGGCTTTTCTATGAGATTATGTGGCTAGTACATGGTCAGCCGACTTTGCTTTCACCGAAAAATTTTGGGTGCCCATATTTTTAGGCTGGGTGTATTAGGGACATCGATGTGATTCGATCGTGGGACCTTTCGTCAAGCAGTCTTGCGCTCTACCACACTGCCAATGCGACCCTACAATGATTATGTTGATTCAATATTTTGTATTTAAAGATGGACCTTCAAATCTTAATGTGACCGATGAAGATGAGACCATAAACTTACTAAAATGTAGCGTAAAAGAAATACAATGCATAGTTCCACAAAATGACTTTTACCCTGGTGTTGACATCAACTGCAACACAGACTCACAGGAGATGATGTCAATTACTAAGAAAAACATATCCAACACACAAGGGACAGCTACATTCGAGATATATGCTTGGAAAGTTGGATCAGCCAGACTAATATGCAGAGCTGTAAACACTGAAAACTCAAACCTTTATGTTGAAAGTGTGAAAAACGTTACACTACAAGGTGGGTGAGATACTAATTCACTTAGCTTTGATAAATAGGCTAGGCTATTTTTGGTATCGGACAGATCCATTTTTTATGATTTTATTACAATTTAAAAATGCAATATGTTGTAGAAAACAAATATTAAAATGAAATTATTTCACATTTTGGCCTTTGGATTTCATGTGTGAAAACCGCAAAAACAATTCAAAACTAAAGATTAAAAAAATAAAAATGTAATGTTTGGTTTTAAAGAACTAACCAAACCAGCTAACCAATTAACCAAACAAACCAATTTAGCAAACAATAGAAGCAACCAAACCTACCAAGCCAAAACCGTCACTGCCACATCGTTCACAAATTACGTCTTTCCGGTTATCGCTAACCACCCAAATCAACCAAAATCAACAAATCAACCAACCAAACAAACCGATCAACCAAACCAAACAAACCAACCAATCAACTTACTAAACCAAACAAAACCTTCCAAATAACGGGAAATGACGTCAAAGAGGACTTTTTTTTATTTATAGCGACGGCATTCCCATTTTTTTAAAAAAAAGTTGTAAAATCGGCAAATGACATCTAAGATTAATTATAATGACGGCTTTCCCATACCGTGATTACTTTATCAAATACTATTGGTGGAACAGATAACACACACTTTATTTTTATTATATTGTAGCTTTTACAGTGAAATGAAATATGATGAAAAATGAGTTTTCACTCGGCGGATTGGTTTATAGACATGTATTAGTTAGCACTCTGTGACTTTTGATTTAAATCCCGGGATTTTTAAAAAAATGTAGTGAAGTAAAGAAACACTTTTACCAAACTGATCGTTTAAATATTATATATATATATATATATAGATATAGATATTTAGATATTGTTTTCAGAGAGATATACGCCTCAGATAGAAACAAATCCAGAGCTACCACAGGTCGAGGGCGAAATAAGTATATCCATCACCATCAATTGCTCATTAACAGGCCACATCAAAAGAAAAAACATAACAATGGCATGTTTTGGCATTACAAACAGTTCCACAAATAATTCAGTTGTGATATCACGTGACTTAGTCAGTTCCGATTACAATACTGTTTGTAGATGTACTGCTTATTATGATGAATCATCGTGTTTTGAGGAAACTGAGCTAAACATAGAAGTTCTTTGTGAGTAAACATTAGTTTCTGTTAAAGTTTAGTTTAAATGTATCCGATAAAGTAACTACATTATTGTTTTATGTAATTATTTAATTTTGAATATTTATATCTATTTTTTTCTTAGTTGTGCCAAAGATGTTGTATACTAAATACGATAAGACAATAGAAAGATGTCAGACAAAAATTGTGTCCGTTGAAGCCAAGAAAAACGATTTTTATCCAGGTCTTCGATTTGAATTTACATCAGATAACAGGTCAATTTATCTTAACCAGTCTACGAGTATGCCGAAGAGTTATACCGATTATATCAAGCAAATAATTAGTTATAGAGCACTCTTAGCTGGAACATACACAATTAAATGCACAGCTTATAATACCAAGATGAACGAAATTCGTACAGTGAAGACAATACAAGTAACAGTATTAGGTAATCGATCTTAAAATATTCTATATTTTATTGTACAGTTTGCACATTTAACACTTTCGAAATTAGTGTTGCTTTATCATTTTACAAAATTATATATATATATATATATATATATATATATATATATATATATATATATATATATCTTCTATATACATAATCGTCTAACCTATGCGTACGTTCAACAGACCTACACACCGTGCGGTGTAAAGTATGCTCATGGCGATAATAGCCGCATGTCTGTACGTTAAAAATACACGGCACCGTACGGGTTGAAAGCTTACATCGCTAAAAAAAGTCTGAGTTCCACGTCACACCTTTGCGGAGTTAAAAAAAAACGGTGCGTGACATCGATCGTCTCTATGAAAACAGTCTGGGAAATTCCAAAATTATAGAAACTAAAAAGAGACAATGTATGTTAAATGAGAGTATGTTTGGTGCGCATTTTGTTCATCAAATGAATCTTTCTTGAATAAAATTGGGAAATTCTAAACACAACAAGGATTTCTTATTAATGAATTAAGTTTTTTAAATGATATTGAGTAATGATATTAAGTAATGTGCGTAAATTATGTTTAATAGTCGGGGGTTGTTTTTGTTAAGCTTCTGTACCCATAATGAGGATTATTTTCTTTGGGATGAATTATATAACAAGCTATTTTTTGTACATAGACTGATTGTTAATGCGCTCAAATATATATTACCGAGTTGGTTGGGATAGGTGTGGGAATAAACCAAATGATTGCAGAAAGGGGGGGGGGGTCAAGCAGACGATTCAATTTGCAACACCGCTAATTTTTTAAGCTCACGTCTCTCTTTTTTTTTAAATACGTCATGTTAAACATGATAAATTATAAAATTATAAAAAAGAACTGTTGGAATGGGGGTGTAGGGTTGGGAAATGAGTGTTTAACGGGGGGGGGAGAGGTAGGGAGAGGTGTCACGTGGTGTTTTTAACAGGGTGAACATTAGAGTGTTTCAAAAAAATTTTTTTTTTCAAATTTAACCGCATAGGGCATTAATGGATGAGGATTGATGTATTAGGTAACCAGTAAAAATTTCAGTCAAAAAGATTGACATTAACAGACTGCTCAAAGGGTCTCCTTGTTTTGGCATATTCGTAAGCAGGGACTAGGCGTGAGTTTTGCCGGTCTAACTCTTAGAGAAAAATTGATAGATGTTTTTATAGCCATATACAAAGAACAAACGAACAAAGATCTATATATTTGTATAAAGTATTGGACTAATAATATACACAATTTATATATAACTGATGTTATATATATTTAAACTTGTAGTCATTTTATTATGAATGATTATGCTAACTATATTCAATACACACAAGACCATTTTATAGTTATATAATGGTCCTGTGTGCACACTTTTCACTGTTCAAATGTTTCGGGGTAACGTAACCGACGCCTGATACATCACGATTTGCTGCTATTGATGTCTCTACATCCAGCTCAGAGTTGACAAACAGTGAGAAAGCTTGGTTTTATGAGAGAAAAGCAGACCATGATGCTTAAAGGGGCCCAACATGAGTACACCATTATTTGATTAACAGGAATTCTCTATCAAAATAGTATACACATACATGTTACTTACTAACTGTATAACAAATATCATTTCATGTCTTATAGGTTCTCTGCTATACTGGGTCAAATATTGATGAAAACTGTCTGAAGTGCAATGTTTGGAAATTTTTAGAGCATTCTTTGTTCAAGCTACACTTGAGATAAATACATCATTCAACTCAGGATAAAACAATGAGTAAATAATGAAAATTTCAGTCTGATATCTCTTTTAGTTTTTGAAATATTCACGTTCAAATATCGCGAAAACGTAAATGTTGCGCGAACTCGCGACTACCCTTAAAACTTCAAAAAATCATATCTCACAAATTTTTGACTAAATGATCTGAGATTTTCAGGAATCACTCAACTTTGAATGTACAACAAGCCCTGAAAATTTCAAAAAGATCTGAGAGGGTTGGGCGAACAATTGTCAAAAAAAACTGGTTGAGTTGACATGGAATGACCCTTTTGCAAAAAAAAACTTAGAAGTTTGATGCTAATGAGCAGTCACTTAGACTCAATATTTTTTCCTATAATTTGGCCATCGTATTACTGACCCGAAACCTCACATTTCTGGGGGGTATGCGAAAGTGAATTAAACAATTTTTTTTTCACCATTATCTTTTGAAACACTCTAGTGAACATGCAGTTATACTAAATGCCCCTTTTTGTAATTTTGTACATTGAGACCCACTGCGATTGGGGCATGTCTTGGGTGGAAGGGGGGTGGCGGGCGGGGGAGGGATGGAGGGAAGGATGGGTGTGGGGCTAAGTGAAAGAGAATTGATACATTATTAAAAAAAATAACTATTGAGAAAGAGTCCTTTAAAATATTATGAATGAATTAAGATTAGTCAATGATATGGTGTTGTGAGCGCATCTTCATTTTCAACTCCAACTGCCTGCCAAATACCGGGCCTGTTCAGCTAGTATATATATATATCCTACTAATGAAGTAGCTATATTGTAGTCCGTCCGCCGTCCGTCCCGCGGGGTGCAGAGTGGGAAAATCCTCTAAGACGTAGTTTCCCGATTGTAATTTTTTTATCATTTTACTACTAATAAAGCCTAATTTAACTTGCGCGAGGGTTCTGTATCGCGCCACACCAATTTGCTTTTATACTGCAAAATGGCATAATTAAGTATTTTTTATTCCTTTACGTGCTTTTTTATTAAAGCTTTTTTTAATACCTCTTTTTCATTTTAACATTGAGAGAATTAAGAGTAAAACGTAACGGGTGACATAAATTAACACCCATATCTTTACCTAATGGTGTTTTGTTTGGTTTTGTTTGGTTTGGTTGGCTGGTTTGCTTTGGTTGATTTGGTCGATTAGGTAGTTTTGGTTTGTTTGGTTGTTTTTTTTTTTTTGGTTGATCGGTTTGTTCGGTTGGTTATTTTCATTAGTGGTTTGGTTTGGTTGTTTAGCGTTAAAGGGTAAAGCGCAATTTGTGACGGATCTGGCTTGGTTGGTTTGATTGGTTAGCTTGGTTGGATTGTTTGGTTGATTGGTTAGCTGATTTGGTTTATTGGTTTGGTTTGTTGTTTGGTTTGGTTGATTTTTTTTTTGTTGGTTCGGTTAATATCGTTGGTCGTTTGGTTTTGTTAGCGTTAACGGGTAAAATTTGTGACTTATGAAATGTAGGCCATTTGTGCACATTAGGTAAGTGGCATAAATCAGCACCTAATTGACCTAATTAATTGCATTTAAAATCCAGAAGTTAAATTGATTAGGAAGGGGTTTTACATTACATATAGACTTCCCGGGCAACGAGGGCATAATATCTAGTATATATATATATATATATATATATATATATATATATATATATATATATATATATATATATATATATACTGAGATAATTTAGTTTTAAAAATAGACCATGATTTCTTAATTAATTTACATTAAAAGTAAAAATATAATGTTGAATTTTTACATTATTAATCATTTTAGATTGCCCACTAATAACCCGAAAAATATAAAAACTTGAAGTTGATGAGCAATCTTTAAAAGTTATACAATCATGCCCAAACATCAAAATTGTTATTATTACACATAATGTCACAAAATGAAATGGTACCATCAGAGAAATATAAAAAAAAAATTGCACCACCCTAATTTATGTTCTATATATTAGGGTGGTCCAATTTTTTTTTTCGATTTTTCTAATTTTAAGGCCTGCATTGTGTTCTGCCAGAAAAAAAAGTGTTTTCTGAAAAAAAAAATGAATACAATCGTGAAATATTTAGGGGTTGCACAAAGGCAATGAAAACATTGATTTTGTACTAAATAGCAATTTAATGATTTATGTTAATTGGTTTAACATAAAATAATAAAATGCAGCAATGCAAAGTGTTTACTATTTATGGACGTTATATTCACTGACTGCTTTTTGCTGTGGTCTTCCTTGCATCCGGATATAATCGTCGGTGTTCTTGCACCACTTAAAGTAAGAATTGCTTCTGGTCTTCTTTTCTGCGTAAAACATCATTGAAATCCCGAATCCGTTTCACTCCTCTTTCGGTTGTGTCATTAACAACTTTTAAATTGGTTACAAACTTTTCTGCATGTTTGTATTCATTGTTGCTGATCATTGTTTCAGGGGACATCTCCAGGAATGAATATGGCAAACCAAGAATGGAGAAAAATGCCTTTGTATTGTTTGTAACAAATAAGCTGATGGGCTGGTCTGCATACAATACATTGGAATCAAGTCGCTGAGCTCGATTAGTAGATCCGGGTTTTTCTCTCATACTTTTAAGCATCTGAACATTTTGCTTGGGATCAATATTTTCTTTATAAAAGCGAGGCTCACTGTAATTTCACTTAGATACCATAAATGTCGACTGAAAGTTTTTTTTGCTGCTTTTCCAATAACAGAATTAGCGGAGTCCTATTTTTCTAAATCCTTCAGAAATGGTAGGTCATTTAATGGCGCCCTTGCTGTGTTAATGACACAGCCAAAAGAGGCTGTTTTGATGTTGTTATTTCATGTTTAACACTAAACAATTAACATAAAACATTGATTTACTATTTAGTACAAAATCAATGTTTTCATTGCCTTTGTGCAACCTCTAAATATTTCAGGATTGTATTCTTTTTTTTCAGAAAACCCTTTCTTTTTCTGGTAGAACACAATGCAGGCCTTAAATTTAGAAAATTCGAAAAAAAAATTTGTTTGGACCACCTTAATATATATATATATATATATATATATATATATATATATATATTT
Source organism: Bulinus truncatus (assembly GCA_021962125.1). NCBI lineage: Eukaryota > Metazoa > Mollusca > Gastropoda > Planorbidae > Bulinus > Bulinus truncatus. The sequence continues at coordinate 136,866 of JAGDYQ010000417.1, forward strand.
ATATATAACATTTGCAGAACCTGTTTTCAAGGAAACTATTTTGACTTTTAACGGAGGAAAAGGATTTACAGATAGAGATTCTCTAAAAAATACTAATATCAACTGTACCGCTTCAGACCAAAGAACTTTTAGCAGTCTCAGCTTGAACTGTCTTAACGAACAAATCACTAGCTCAAATAGAACTATCACAATGAATCGCGATCTTACATCCAATGTGGAAGAAAATTACTGCCACTGCAACGCTGAGTATTTTGACAGCTGTTTTGGTCACACCGAGTCCGCAGTGCACATTAATTTGCAGTGTAAGTTTTGTTTTATAGCTTTACAACAACAATTTAATAATGAAAAAAAAACAACTTTTTATCCACCGCTCCCAGAGCCCAGCATACACAATGCTTGAATAATTTCTAGATTGATGTCTATTGTTGCAAAGCTCAAACTGTCGTGAAGTGGTTATAAAAGGGAAAAAGTCGTGCATGGAATGAGAGATCTTTTTTATATGCACCACAATTGTACAATTTACTGCCATCAAATTTGACTGACTTGAACAATTAAAAATATCAATGTAGACGTTCGTTCTCTCCCCTCCACCCTCGACTTATTTGGTCTATCTATATCACTCTCTTCATTATATATATATATATATATATATATATATATATATATATATATATATATATACTTATAAGACGCATTTGTTGTCTGTCTGTCTGTTCCCTTATAAATCAAGATCCAGACAAACAAATAACGTGAAATTTGTTACACATACACATAATTACATGGGGAAGGTTATAGGACAGGTTTCGTTTCATCTCGATGGGTAGTTTAATTGTAATTAATTATTATGATAAGAGATCGGTGGGAGACAGAAATATTTTACTGCATTTTTGTTTCTAAAGCAAAAGATGTGTAACTTCCGGAAACTCAAATTGTAAATATGGTCTGGTGAAATCAATAGTGGTAAAAACAATTCTCGGCTAAATTATTTTACTGCAAGAAACAAGAAACTCTTATTGTCGAAGTGGGAATGGCAAATTGCATATCTATTTACTTAGGACAGGTTTCGTTTCATCTCGATAGATAGTTTAATTGTAATTAATTTTTTTTTTATTTTAGTATTTTACTATATTAAAGTAATCTCGACGGCGACATAAATAAAATTCCTCTGTGACGTCATTTCCCGATGTGCGCATAACCTATTAAAAATTGAAATTATGTTTGTGTGGCCCGCTAGCACAGTCGCTTACTCGCTTGGCCGTGACTCAAATTTGGCCGACTATGTGTGGGTTCAAATCCCAACAGTGAATTTTTTTTTTTTTTCAGAATAATCTCTATACTTATAAGACGCATTTGTTGTCTGTCTGTCTGTCGGTTCCCAGACAGAGAGAGGGAGGGAGAGAGAGATAAAGAGACAGAGGGGGGGCAGTTGGGGACAGAGAGGAAAGGAGGGAGGGAGGGGGGAGAGAGGGAGGGAGGGGGATGGACAGGGGGGAGAGAGAGGGAGATGGAGGGAGAGAGAAAGGGAGAGAAGGAAAGAGAAAGGAACGGAGGGAGAGAGGGGGTAGGGAGGGAGATAGAGGGGAGAGAGAGGGAGAGAGAGATAAAGAGTGAGGGGGCAGGGAGAGAGAGAGGGAGGGAGGGAGGAAGGGGGAGAGAGGTGAGAGGGGAGGGAGGGGGAAAGGAGGGAGGGAGAAAGGGGTTAGGGGAGGGAAAGAGAGGAAGGGAAGGAGAGAGGGAGAGAGAGGATGGGGAGAAATGTGAGGAAGAGATAAAGAAAGAGAGGGGGCAGGGAGGGAGAGAGAGGGAAGGAGGAAGGGGGAGAGAGGGAGGGAGGGGGATGGACAGGGGGAGAGAAGGAGGGAGAGAGAGGGAGATGGGAGAGGGAGGGAGGGAGAGAGATGGGAGGGAGAGGGAGGGAGGGAAAGGGAGAGAGAGAGGGGGAGGGAGGGAGAGAGGGGTAGGGAGAAAACAAAAGGTAAACAGAAAACCTTATTTTAAACCCGGGCAAAGCCGGGTTCTTGCAACTAGTATATATATATATATATATATAAATATATATATATATATATATATATATATATATATGTACGTATATATAAAACATATATATATATATATATTTATTTTTATTTATTTATTTATTTATTTATTCACATATATTGACCTTTAGCTTTGGGTGTTCACAGTCAGCTAATGTTTATCAAACTCTTTCTCTCTCTACACACGCATATATATATATATATATATGTTATGGTGACAAACAAATGCATTGTAAAAAAAAAATAATGCTCTCAACCTTTTTTTTTTGGTTCGATTTATTGAAAAAAATACATTGGTAAATTTTGGAGACAATCCGTTGATGTTTAGGGGTTGCTCAACGCAGTTTGAGTTTGCAAGGTTACTCGAATCCACATTTTTCATTTGTTTTACAAATTTATCTCTTCTATTTTAATAATTAGGTTGAGAATGTTATCAATATTTTATATTTTGTTAATTTATGAAACATCTGGCAAAATACAAATCATTTTTTTTTGGGAAAATTAATAAGTTTAAAAATAAAATAATTTGCCGAAATTCAGATCACCGACTGTAGTATTGCATCATTGGACAAGCTTTAAAATATTGGAACATTTCATTTGACAAATTTATGGCACTCAGTTTTGATACTACTTCAAGCAACACAGGTATACATTCAGGTGCTTGTACCCTGTTGGAGAAATTTATTGGAGAAATTAATCTTTGTTATACACAGCCTGTCGACACCATGTTCATAAAGTGATTTTATCCCATGTTTACAAAACATGTTTTGAAGCATCTTCTGGTCAAGAGATTAAGTTGTTTAAACGATTTAAATGCGCCAACTCATACTGGTTGAACCTCTGTAGCAGCATCCAGGCAGCTGCCGATACAGGAAACGCAAGAGGGTTGTACGAAGGCATCAAAAAGGCAATAGGGGAGTAAACTAATTTCTGAATTATGGCATTTAACTGATGCAGATCTCAAAGTTTAATGATCACTGGTACAACTAGCAGTAGAATTTGCTGTAAATATGCTGCAAGGAGCAAAACAACCTCGTTACGATTACTAAGAATTTTTGCAACTGTCGATAATTTTTTAGGAGAAATTCCTCCAGGCCAAAGCGGAATAACTTTCCGTACTCCTGGCGCAATGCACCAAGCATGATGGATGGCAAAAACACTGTACTCTAATAAAATTTAATTTTTTTCGACATCAATTTCAATTAACAAAAAATGAAGAAACAAATCTACGATTTTCGATTTTTTAAATTTAGATTTACATGGAACATTTCGGGCTCCCATTTTTTCATCTGCTCCTCAGAATGATCTGAATTTGATTAAGAAATTGAATAATTCCAAAATATTTCACAAAGAAGTCACTGAATCTGCCTTTAAAATCATTGCATGACATTTGTAGTTTTTAACTGAAGACCATGTGAGTCTCTCTTTTTTTAGCAAATACATTGATAACCAAACTAAAGAAAAAATGTTGATTGCATTTTAAAAGCCATTAAAAAACAGGTAAAAGGCTTGAATACAAAGTATTAATGGATACAATTGTAAGCATGAACTTAGATGACTTTGTAACAGAGATATTAAAATATGTATTTCAAGTGCTAGGAATAAATTAGGCATTCACGAAGGAAAATCACCCAGACACGTGGAGTACAGCGACCGAATACCAGGAAGCACATAAAATTGTTAATTCTATAAAAGTTGTAAATGGTACAGCCGAAAGAGGGGTGAAACTCATTTCAGATTATGCCAAAGTTTTAACAAAAGTTGAAACCCAATTGCAATATATTTTGCAAACCGTGGAAGAACATTGACGTCAAATTCCAGATTTGCGGAAATCTAAAATTGTGAAGGCATTAATGAAAACACACAAACATTCAACAGATGAAGTATTCTGAAATCAAACATTGTATAAAATCATATAAATATAACTTAATTTGAATAACATAATTAAAAGTTTGTATTAGAAAAAAAAATAATAATGCATTCTTTTTATTTATTGTTTCCCCTTAAATCTGATAATTTCAAGTTCATTGAGCAACCTCTAAATATAAAAATATCTCAATAATATTTTGCAGAGTTTATTTTTTCATTAAAAGGAAAGCAAAAAGGGTTGAGAGTCTAATTTTGAGCACTTTGATTTTTTTGTCACCCTAACGTACGTATGAAAATTAGCTGAGTGAGACCGGCCAAAGCTGGAAGTGACGATATGAGCACGACATATATATATATATATATATTGTAATATAACTTTTTTTTACAGGCAGCAAGCCCCAAATCATTGTAAACAACGGTAACCCTATCGTTGTTGAGGCAACTTATAAAATGCATAGTATAACTTGTGGTGAATTGGAAGACAACAAACTGGCTAGTACAATAACATTGGAGTGTCTTGGAGAGTCCGTGTCGTCAGTTGGAACAAACTTAACAGTTTATAGAAATGTGTCCATAGACAGTCAAGGCGCTTCCTGTGTGTGTATCATTGACAGCCCTTACTGCCTTCAGAACAGAACAAATGAGATCAAAATTGATGTCCAATGTCAGTATTAAATTATTTATTGTTTTATAACTATTTCTAAAATTTTTGTTGTATTTAAGCTGTCAAACTGAAGCTTTTTTTAAAGGAATGTAAAGAAAAGGAATCATCAATTTAATGTAACACAATCTTTAAAGTTATGATAAAAGTATACATTTGGTTAAGTCTTTTTAGTCAAATTTCTATGATTTTACATTTACTGATCTTATATGTGATTATCTATTTAATAATATTTAACAGTTCCTATTTTAATTGTGCTACTTTAAGTGTCCATTGTGGATTACATGCATTAAAGTCGGGTTATTATGATGACACTTGCTACCTAATATTCACACATTATTTACTTTATCGCCATTTTAGTACAATTTTTTTTTAATATTAAGGTGTATTTCGTAAAATGTAATTACCATTTTAATTGTTTCTACCATTCAGACCATTTAGGAATTGTTAATTACAACGCCAATGGCTTAAACCATACAAGTGAACTTAGAGAAGGGGAGAAAGTGGTGTTTACTTGTTTGGTTGACAGCAACCCAGCACCCAACATTACTTTAACGGCAGATGATAACGACTTCATCAATGAGCTGAATATGTCTCAGCAAACGTTATATGAGAAAGACAGCACTCATTGGATTCAAGAACTCACTTTAGACAGTGTAAAATGTCAGGACACTAATAACTATACATGCACTGCTATAAATAACGTAACAAATACAACGTATACAGACTCAATTCAAATTCTTGTTGAATGTAAGTAGAACATTTTTTATTTTAATATTTTACTTCATGCTAAAATATGGCACTAAGATTAAAAGATTAATACGGACTTCAATAAAAATATTTTTATTTTAGTAAACACTGGCTGATTTTCTAGTTTTTTTTCCCCGGTCACATTAATTTAATTGAAAGCCAAGCTAATTACTATGTAACAGTGACCTCTTTTATTATGTAATATCCGCAATCAAAGCAAACAGACCTTACAGTATTTTGTGATGCCCTCAAATATAATATATTTATGTACTTAAAATGTACAAAGAATTTCAATGGGAAGATGTATGTTTAAATAAAACTTAACAAAAGCAATAACATTGTTAAAAATAAGGAATTTATTTATAACAAGAGTTTTTTTTTAAATATATGCTTTATCTATATAATTTTCAGTATTAATATTACGAATAAAAAAAAAAGACACTTTGATTTGTAAAAAAAAATAACGTTTCAAAGAGATCTCAGAATATGTTATGCTGATGCAATCCTATAAAAAATGATTTTCAAACTAAATGTGAAATAAAAAAAAAAGGTAGTTTATTGCATGTTGTTCGATCATTCTGCCCCATGGACTACACTCTATTCTTAAATTCGAGTTAAGAGCCGGACTAAGAAAATATGGATCGAATTACAATAGGAAATGATTTCTAAATCGCACGTAAACGTCAATGGCGTCATCAAGTAAAGATGACCTAAACAGGGGCTGATCTAAAAGCCCACCGGAATTAGTTAGCCAGTGTCTGGTCCATCTGCATCTTTTTACTTTCTTATTTCTATATACATAGGCCAGTGCATATTAAACTCATTAACTCTACAACACAATACTTATTTCATCGCTACAATGATCTCTATTTTTTCAGGTCCACTTCATGTCTACAAGAAAGGTAATACTTTGAGACACTTTATCGGTTATATCGATGAAGCAGCTATTCTATGGATTAAAATATATGGTTACCCTATACCAAATAAAATTATTTTGGTAAACAGCAACACAAAAGAGGTGGTTGAAGAAGACCTTTACGAAGTGAATTACAAAGAGACCAAGAAACCTACTATCATTGTGGAGCTTTTGATTTACCGTTTGACAGAAGACAACTTTACATTGTACACTGTGAACATCAGTAATGGTATTGGAGAAAACTTGACATTGGAATTCAAAAGAGATCAAGGTATCTAAATTCCCATACTCTATATATGTTAAAATAATAGTAAATGATATATTCCACAATACGACATGTATATAGAATCAAGCTTTTCAAGCTTCTCTCTCTCTCTCTCTCTCTCTTAATATATATATATATATATATATATATATATATATATATACACAATTCTTCCTTTAATCTTCTAGGATTTAAGGTTTTCTTCCACCTCATCTAGACTTCTGATTCTTGTTCTGCCCGTAAGCCTTTTCTCATGTATACATATGATACAAATGTATGTGTCTGAAATGTTTTTGACTTATTTCCCACACGAGCCACGTAACTAATAACATTACTCACTTGATAAATTGAAAATATTGATACTGTATTAATGTATTACTTTGTGCCTTTTTAATCATAATAGTCCAAGATATGTTTTTCCAACCCCATGTTTTGGCTGATAAAAAGCAAAGATCTAAGCGAAAGGACCCAATATTATAAAAACTATTGGACTAGTTCAAAATCCTAAAGTACAAATATTGAAGTACATTAAATCCTAAAAATGTTTAGATAAAATTTGGAAACTTATTTTCTAAATTGCTTTGAGGTCTAACAGCATTCAAAAATCGTCCTTCCTTTATTAATCTTCCTCTCTCTCTCTCTTTACATACACACACACACACACACACACACATATATATATATATATATATATATATATATATACATATATATATATATATATATATATATATATATATATATCAGAGCTGCTGTTGGATTAAAAAATCTAATCGAAATTAACGCATAAATTCAAATTTTTATCGCAAATAAACACATATTTAATCGAAAAAATACTTTATTTATTATTTGTAATATTTCTGTCATCTATCAACATGACATCTTAAAATATTAAATTTGATTGATAGAATAAATTACTTAACTGAAACAGTCTTATTTACTCAGCCCACAACGACCAGTTTATTTACATTCGTCGGTTTCAGTGATCCTCTCTTCTTTAAAAAAAAAAATTCGTCGGATTCGAATTTGAAAAATTACCGTTTTCAGATCAAACACGGCCGTAGAAATCGTACCTAAAATTAAAAATACCTAGAGAATTTCGAAAACCCGAAATAAAGAAAAGTTTAATCTGCCATTAATTAATTTCAAGTACTGGGGCCTCATGTGAGTGTGACAATAAACAGTATGACATTTAAACACTGACACTGGAGTTATAGTAAAAAGTACAGAAAGAACAAAACAACAGAAATTTCCAGACAATGTTTTGTTTAGTAGTGTAAGGTTACATGTTTCAATTTGGTTGTGATGCCGTGAAATGAGAGAGACTCAGTTGCCTGCTGATTGAGCTTGACTGATATGACTTCAACTTGCAGAATATTACTTGAATAGTTACAAGTGAGAACAGTATTACTATACCTTTTATTTTTAATACATTCTTTTTTGTGCATGAAAATAAGAAAAGAAATACGACAGAAGTAGAATTAAAGAGAATTTTATTTTATGCAAAGCATCTTTTACTGATGATTAATTAACAATGTGCCTACCTGTGCTTTGTAATAGTTCATGCTGCTGTTCATGCAAAAAGAAATGATAAAAAACCTCGTTGTCCGGGGGGGGGGGAGGTAACGGGACTGACACCTTGGTATACCCCCTTTTAGCCAAGCGTTGACCAAATCCGCATCCACATTCGAATCCGACGGATTTATATTTGCCAAATCCGAATCCGACGGATGCGGATTTTCATCAGCTCCGTCACATCCCTAATTGACAGTAGTCATATATATGAAACTATTTGTGCGGCTGTTGCAGACTCGACCAACAAGATGCTATATTTTCAAATGCGATAAAAAAATGTATATATATATATATATATATATATATATATATATCAGGCTTGTGGAGCCGCCAATTTTTTTTTCCGGCTCCGGCTCCCACAAATTTGACGGCTCCGGCTCCCTATTAAGATAGTATCACACGAGACAAAAATTTTTGTAATTGCCCCACGCAAACATGCCGGTGATAAAAATTTTGTCGCGTTCACCCCCATAGCAGGCCCGTAGCGTGCGGGGGGGGGGCAAGGAGGCCGGGCCCCCCATGCGTTTTGTCTGGCCCCCTCTGCTTATTTGTTCTACTTAGTAAAATGTATTACCTGCCCCCCCTTGCTATTGCCTGGCCCCTGCTGTAGAATTTTCACGCTACGGGCTGCCCCATAGTCAGGAACTTGAAAAATATACGCATGTCGGTTTTACTAAAAACAAACCATTTTAGTGCATCCAGAATCATATCATTATTTTGACCGAGGTTTCACTAGTCGCCATTTTCATAAGTAATAAAAAGTTATTTCAATGATCAAATTAGCAAATAGTAAAATGATACATTATTTAAAATATTTTAAAGACTTCAGTATTTATATTTATTATTTATAAATTCGAAGTGACTATTCGGACCCGGGTAATAATAAACTCCGACTTTTATTCGGTCCCCGTCCCAATAAAGTCTGATTGTTATTCGGACCCGTGGCAAATATGCACTTAGCTTAGCTATACCTAAACTTTATTTTTTTTTTTATATATAATTGTTTGAATTGTATGATTTAATCGTTACTCAGTGTCTAGGGTTCCATTAAGCGGACTCTGTATTATTATTATTTCGGGTTCCGTCTAATAATGTTTAAATATAGCTAAGCTTTGTGCATATTTGCCACGGGTCCGAATAACAATCGGATTTTATTGGGACCCGGGTCCGTATAGCCACAGCCTTATAAATTTATCTACTCTATTTCAGATATTCTGTTTATAATAAAATTGTTAAATACAGAAAGCGACCATTTTGTTTTTAGCCTATTACAAATTCGCGGCAGCCCCATAGCGTGAAAATTCTACAGCAGGGGCCGGGCATTCTACAACAGGGGCCAGGCAATAGCGGTGGTGGGGGTGGGGCAGGTAATACATTTTACTAAGTAGAGCAAATAAGCAGAGGGAGCCAGACATAACGCAAGGGGGGGGGCTAAGCCCCCCTGGCCCCCACACACGCTACGGGCCTGATTCGCGGTCAAATAATAATACGAAATGACGCGTTCTATTTGTCGTCTTAGTAAAAATTTATTTTAATGATTGATACAACTATTCTATGAAATAAAAATGTTTTAACTTTATATATAAAAAAATAACATGCCATTTAAACAATTTCAGAGGGTAAACAAGATTTAAAACGAACACAAAACGATTCCCCATTAAAGATTTCTTGTGGTGATGTGCGTTGCACGCTATCATTTTAACGCTGTTACAATTGTGGCGTTCGTAAAAATAACATTTCCAATTGTAGGAGGCAAACGATCAAACAAATTTGGAATTTTAAAGCTATAAAAAAAAATTCTGCTGTAAAAAAAATGCATTTGGGAGCCGTGGAGCCGCCAGATTTTTTCGGCTCCGGCTCCGGCTCCAGCAAAAAGTAGCGGCTCCCGGCTCCTCGGCTCCGGCTCCGCAAGCCTGATATATATATATATATATATATATATATATATATATATATATGTTAAAACAGCTTCTTGTATTTTTCATTTTAATATTTTATGTTTGCAATGAAATCTTAAGTATTTAATATAGTTTTTTTATGTAAATATGTGGATATCAAGAATAGTATAAATTAATTTAATGTGAGTTATAAAGATAAAAAAAAAATCTTTTTTGAAACTCAAACGATTTTGAATAAGAAAAATGTAAAGCAAAGTTGCTTATTTTTGTCGTGTACAGTAACTTACAATTGTAAAATATTTTACTATAAAAGTCTATTATCTTTTCAATGTTTCTTAATGTACTTTGAAGCACAGTGATGTGAAAAATACAATTATAAAAAAAAATATTTTATAAAAAACAACGTTTTTCTTGCTTACTAAAAAGCAGACAATAATTTCTGAATAAATTGTTTACATGGTTATAGACTTAATCAGAGCTTTTATTTATAACACAAAAAGCGTTGGGCGCATGAATTTTATATTATGTGAATGTTTGTTTTAAAATGCTGAAATTTTGTTTAAGAGGATGCATATTTCAATTCGTTTATTGCACAATTATTGCAATGTATACAATTGAATCCCAAAATAATTATTACTAAAGGTTTTCGAAATATCACTATATTGCAGATTACATACTGGAACTTCTATAACAAAATACTTTTGAGTATGTAAAAATTAATTCTATTGTTGTATAACCTAAACTCATGATATATAATGTAATACTTATAAAGTCAATTGAATCAATATATTAATATAGTGAAATTATATCAAACAGTAGGGTGGGGCAAAAACTGACAAATTTTGGAGATAAGGTCTCAGACAAACCAAAAATCAGTGATCCATATGAAAGGTAAAGCGTAAACAAAAAGCAGTTTTATTTTCTGAATAACCGTTTTCTAGCAACTCTGTCTTTAAAAAAACGCAATTAAATGTGTTCTGAAAATATACCGCTGCTGAACAGAGTGAATTATTAACAATGTTAATGGTTCTTAGAATCAAACACAACATATTTAACAACAACAATCTCTAGTAAAATAAACAAAAAAACGTTCTTTGCAACAATACGGCAGTTCAAAAGTGAAATTAGTGCAGAAAGTCTGCCTTTGTTTCCATTATTGGCACGTCCGATCTTGATTTCTTCGATTGAATAATAGCACCATTGCGTCTATCATGTCCGTATACTTTGCCAAAAACTGCTGTGACATCCTTGATGTTTCTTTCAACATCTTGCGAATGGCATGGAAAGTGAGATAGAATCACCTGGCGTAACTGGCAATATCTTCGGTAGTGATGTCCTGCAGCGGTGGAGGTGAATCAAACTCGACCAGTTCCCATTTAACCATGTTAATGTACGACTCAACTGAAAAGTTTATTTTAATTCTGTTCTTGTCAAAACAACAAATCTTACACGTGTCACTTGAGTGAGTACTTCGAGCCAGCAATACTTTTTCGTATGCAAATTTTCCAATGTTTTCGTCTTTGTCGCCAACAGCCGCCCACAAGATATTTTCTGATTGACAAAAGTAGCTGTTGTTTTGAAGCAATGGAGCCACGACAGCCTGATCAATAGTGCCAAGTTTTTGGTACAGTGAAATCATGAAGAAAAAAGTTCTTGGCTCCATCCTGGCAGCTTGGATGAGATTTGATGCAAAACCATGATGGAGTATAAAAATTCAGTATGAATTTCACAATTCGTTGAAGGTCGGCACAAGGCCTCTGTTCGGAGGCATACAACTTGACTATTCGGTTAGCTTTAGTTAACCATCTGGCATGACTGATTCTCCCATGTTGGTCAGTCTCTAAGTATGAGATGTCACTCTGACCAGCGTAGCAACCACTTAAAAAAAGCAGACTGATTTTCAGTAAATACTGCTGATCTGTACTAGAACCTGAAACCGGAGAAAATTCGATGATTGACTTCTTGGGGATCAAATTCCAGCATGCTTGCTACCTGTCCTTCTGAAGTCTCTGGACCAGTGGTCTTCCCAACATCGACTTCCATTAACTTCCTTAAAGACAATTCGTTGGCATGCAGTAATCAAACAAACCACTGAAGTGGCCTTCATAGCTGAAGCTCAAGTTGTCGGATTACACCATTATGTTTACCAGTATTTATTGGTGTTCCATCACAAACAACTGCTTGTAAAGTTAGTTCCGACTTGCTGCTTGTAACCACTGACATAATTTCTCTGGAAATAATCAACATAGCTGCGATTTTAATTTTTTTTTTTTTTAAATGAGTGGTAGTGATTTTGATGGGATTTTTTTTATATGCCGACATAGCTTTTCTTGAATATAAATAATTTAATTTAATTAATTTTTGAAAGATTCTTTTCGGGAAAGTTTGTATATTTTATTTGATCGTTTTTAAATAGATAATAACAAGTGAACATTCGTCTTTTATATTTTTTCATTATATTTACCGTCATTGGAAATTTTTTTACTGGGGCCTAGAACCGGCACATTTTAATACCCACAAATATTTATAGTAAAAATAAAATAAGAATTCAAAAAGCTTACATAATAATAGTAATGTAAAGAGTTATCATTTATCAGTTCAACTATTCCAAACATAAATATGATAACTATTCTAGATGCATTTCGTTAATATGAGTTGGCACTTCAGGGGTTAATATTCATAAAATGTACTATAAGAACTGAATTTTTCAAAGTTGCCACCCCCTAGAAATGAAAATAACACATGAACATGAATTGTTAAATTGATCACTAGATGTGGGAGCATCTATTTATAATTGTCTGACTGAGACAACAGCAGTTTGACCCACCCTAATAAACAGGTTTTCATTTATAGAAATTAGAGTATGTTTGAAAGGTCTGGATGTTTGTGTTCATGCCCTCAACGTTTTTCATTTTATAAAAATTAGAAGCTCTTATAAAGTCTATACCATGTAACCAATTTATTCAGACATTTTTTTCTTCTTTTTTAGTACGCAAGAAAACCGTTGTTTTTTATAAAACATTTTTTTATAATTTTATTTTTAATTTTTTACTTTTTAGTTTTTGATTGGTCAAAATTTTATTCCAGAATCTTGGATGTGCAATGCAATTATTCCTACTTTCAATGCGCAATTTAAAGACAAATTAGATATAAAGTTATATATAAAATTATATATCAAATATTTTAATTAATTTAAATGCCAGACGGCGCTTCCGTTGTGTTGCTGTTTCATTACCCATGATGACTTTTCTTACCTTCACTTTTATTGACCCCAGAAAGACAAACAAGAAGTAACCCTGGAAAGACAAACAAGAAGTGACCCCGGAAAGACAAACATTAAGTGAACCCGGAAAGACAAAAAAGAAGTGAAGTTAATAAATATATTCTTTATACAACCACAATAATTTTATTTTCGAAAAATACTTGCAAAACTCATCAAATCATAATGAAATAGTGAGAATATTGCATTGTCATCGGGTTCTGAGCTATATTGAAAGTATCAGAGCTATAGCTTATCGGAATGTGGTCTAAAATTGGATTGCCAAATTCCGGAAAGACAAACAAGAAGTGAAGTTAAAAAAAACTTCGTAATAAAAGACCCGAATAGTGTAAGAAGATTGATAGACGCTATAGAGTGCTTGATAGCATTAAATTTTTTGGTGTTTACATTTAGCACTGACTTTTTACACGTCGTGCATTCATTGAATTTTTTTTTTAAAATGAACCAATGTAACAAAGTTTTAAGATTTCATTGCAAATAAATAAAACTACTTAGGTTAAACTGATATTCTCTAAAAAAAATATATGAATTATTGATAACGTTGTTATAACTTATTTCCAAATCCTGCTATTTGAAAATAAAGATTAAATCCTATGTCTCCCTTAACCTAGCAGTTATTGGTTGAAAAAATACACATTCTAGCCTTGGTTTAAAATGTGACTATATTTTTCCTGCACTAAGACTATTGCCAAACTACGTACTTAAGTTTAAATCAATGACGCACACAAATTAAAAATATTTCTGATAATTTTGTAAGCTAGCAGCAGCTGTTGGAACCAATTAATTTGCATTGTTTTTTCATGAACAATTAATATTCAATAAATTAGATCTCTATTTATCACATGTTGTTTTCTACACAGAATCTTCAAATGCTGAAGCAACAAACTTGAAAATTGGTTTAGGTATACCTTTAGGTATAGCTTTATTGGTGATATTTTGTTGTATTGGCATCAAAAAATGTAAGTATTTATTACATCACAATATAAAAAATGCATGTCTATTGAATAAATAGCATGGCAGAATAGAAGGGTTTCATTACTTGCACACATTGATTTAATTTGTGTATCAGTCTTTGCATTATGTCTTATATTTTGTTGGCTGAGCGATCATTCATCAATCTTTAAACTGTTACAATATATTTTAAGATTGGGAAATTCACAACTATTTATTGCGGCTTTACAAAGGACCCTGGGCAAACGTATTTCTTAAATTAGTTTTTTACTGCCTTTTTAGCTATAATACACGTTCACGTCTAACACTATAATACACGTTCACGTCTAACACTATAATACACGTTCACGTCTAACACCATAATACATGTCTACGTCTAACACTATAATACACGTTCACGTCTAACACTATAATACACGTTCACGTCTAACACTATAATACATATGTACGTCAGACACTTTAATACATTGCTGTATTATCTAACCGATGTTGCGCAATGAGATTAGGACGATTCCAATAAAGACAAAGCCATATAGGCTTTAAAGCTCTTTATCTCTCTCTCTCTTTATATATATATATATATATATATATATATATATGGCTGGCAGCAAAACTGAACTAGTTGCTAGACATAAAGAAGCTCTAATAAGGGAAGGAAGCGATTCTGAGAGTTACCGTTATGAATCAGAGATTGAACTGTTAAGGAGAGAATGGAAAGAGTACATCAATAAAATAATTAATTCAAGCAAGAAGAAACCAAAAAAGAGACATGAGGAAAGATTTTAGTATTAAAACCAAGAAGGAAGTTAAACGAGATGAGCCCCATAAGACGTTGTTCACCAAAGATGGGCCACCTGAGACGCTAGTAACCCGAGATGAGCCCCCTGAACAATTGGTGACCTGAGATGAGCCACCTGAGACGTTGGTGACCCGAGATGAGCCACCTGAGACGTTGGTGACCCGAGATTAGCCCCCTGAACCGTTGGTGACCCTCGATAAGTAGCCTGAACCTTTGGTGACCAGAGATGAGTCACCTGAGACGTGTGTGACCCGAGATGAGCCCCTTGAACCTTTGGTGACCCTAGATGAGCCACCTGAGACGTTGGTGGTCCGAGAAGAGCCCCTGAGACGTTGGTGACCCGAGACGTGCCCCATAAAACGTTGGTGACTCGAGATAAGCCCCCAGAGACGCTGGTTACACAAGATGAGCCACTTGAGACGTTGGTTACCCGAGATGAGCCACCTGAGACGTTGGTGATTTTAGATGAACCCCCTGACATGTTGGTGACTCGAGATGAGCCACCTGAGACGTTGGTGACTCGAGATAAGTCTCCTGAAACGTTAGTGACTCGAGATGAGCCACCTGAGGAGTAGGTGACCCGAGTAGAGTCCCCTGAGGAGCAGAGACGAAATGTACATAAGGTAGCAGAGACGAGCAGAGCATATCGGAGCATGACAGAGACGAATCTGGCCATTAACTTTAATCTAGTCAGTACATTGTACATTCATCCTAGCTCTTTCAAACTCAAAACACTGCTTTACTGCTACTTCGTGTTTTTGACCTACGTGATATGCTGTGTAAATGGAACCGTGACTCTTTTCAGTTCAGAAACTATCTACCCATTAGAAAGATTTGCTTTTTTCTTATTAATCGTCTACTTAAATGTATTAACCAGCTCTGCATATTTAGAATTGGAGTTAGGTTAAATATTAATGGTTTTTGTTATTGTGAAAGATCGTGGTGGTGTGGTAAAGCGCTCGACTGTCGACCTAAGGATTATTGGTTCGATCCCCAATCATGACCAAAGGATATTTCAGGTCATAATGAAAGTTCCCTCTATATCTCTACATGGATATTGCTCTGGGCTATGATGGGGATGCGAAAAGGGCACCACAACTGCCCAAATAGTGGTTTATAGGATCTAAAAGATCTCACCTCATCCTTAGAAGGACTTCACATACACAAACAGTTTTACAGTAAACTATTAATATATCATTCTAATGTAACATGTTGAAATAATTACTGCTTAGCCGATTCAAGCTTGCAATCATCATAAACAAAGTACCATTGTTTGCTGAATTTTTTATGATTCCTAATCATTCTAATTCCGAAAAGAAATGTATATATAAAGGATCTATATTGGATTGATTCATACCTAGGTCACCCTCCTTTTTCATAATTTACAGAAAATACTGTCAATTTATTATAAAGCAAATGCACGTTAGTTAAATGACTAATCCGTTTAAACAGAGCTTCATATTAAAGTGACTTATAGATTTTTCCTCGTTTGTAGCAAAATAATGAATTTCAGGGACTTCACACACTGCGAAAGGTGCAGCATTTTTTTTACAATATTTAAATTTTCATTACATCATAGATTTAGATTTTTTTAAGATTTTACTTTGAGATGACTTTTTTATATTTATTATAATTTAGGGCTACAAAATGAAAATGTTTCTTTTTTTTTTCTTAGGTGCTAAACGAAAAATCAACTGCAACGATGGTAAAGTTCTATCTATCTATCTATCTATCTGTCATTTATCTATCTATCATCTATCTATCTATCTATCTATATATATATATATATATATATATATATATATATCATCTATCTATCTAATCTATCTAACTATTTTGTCTGTTTGTCTATCTACTTATCTATCCTAAATTATAGTATATATTTCTCTATCTATTTCTGTCTATATATAATGTAAAGATAAAAAATGCTGCATATAAAAAATCGCATAAACAATGTAATAATTGACATATATTCCAATTTTTTTTATCACTTCGTGTAATAAAGTAAAAAGCTCACAATAGGTGTTTGAAGACAACGAAAGAATATTATTACTTTTCAAAAACAATTACATTGTAATTTTAGCCGGATTTATGTAAAGCTAGCTCTTTTTTACCTTAATAATACCTTTTTCCTAAATTAAAAAAAAAACAAAACAATTTCAGTTAAATGAATTTCTATCGCAGCTATATCCTTGATTTAAATTGCTAAGACTTATTCTGATCGTTTTAAAAACACATCTCTTGAAAAGGGTATCAATTTGACACGGACAATTTGACCGGTTTACTCCAAGACAGGGGAAGTTCGTCCCAAACCATTTGACTTACTTTTGTTACCTATTTAATACTTGAGCTGCTAAGGTTAGGGTGATTCATCATTACAGGAGAAAAAATATTCTCCGATTCTAAAGCATTGTGGCTCATTTTTTTTCCCCTTTTGGCAAGCAAATCAACAAAAACTAAACTTTTTGAAAAAATGACCACTTTTAGAGGTCGCTCAAGCGACCCGAAGTTTCACTGTATGTTATAATGTGGCAATTGTAATGTGTCCCTTGCTTGCTTTTGCTATAGGGCATTTTAGTTCATTGTAGAAATAAAAGTATATCGTAATATTTGAATCTTAGATTATAATTAATTTTATTATTCAAGCTTGCTGGATAATAAAGTAGTTTTTTACTAACTACAAATTATTAAATTGATATGGCTTCCACATCAAGTGGCAATTCACAAATTGTATTGACAATACGTATGACTGAAGTTTGGTTGATTGGACAAACATATTCTTGTCTGCCTAGCGATGTCTTACTAGCCTTGGGTCATTCTATGAAGATGGTTTTCTATAATCGCAAGGTACTGAAGAAGACAATATCCGGAAGCATTAAGGAAACTGTTAACTATCTTCAAAAAGAAAAGCAGTCTAAGAGAATCAATGAGTAGTTGAAGACGAAAGAAGACATCAGAAGGCTGCTGTTACTACTTGGTCTACAAACAACAACGAAAGTGAGGATGCAGATAAAGATGACGACGATTTTGAAATTGAGATTCTTGTTTACTAAAATAAGCCTCTGTCAAAGGGTCCCATGCCCGAAGAAGAAATTTGAAATCAGAATTCCAATTTAGAAGTAAATGATGCCCATTAGTCTTTCACTGAGACGGATAGATAATGGAGAAAACTACAGATTATCCAGAGCTGGAGTCACACATAGACAGATTAGCAGTAGTTGTAAATTGGAAAGAAGTTGAGAAGATTTTAGATATAGCTAAAATACCAACCGTGCTGGCAAGGCACATGCCAATGCAAAGATACAGCTGTTAAGACTATGTGAGGTATCTGATGAGATTATCGGTATGTGTTTTGACACAACATCCTTCAACATTGATGTTACTAAAGGGACATGTAAACTGTTGCACTAACTGCATCACTTTGTAGGAGCTGTTACATTTTGCCTGCCGACATCATGTGCATGAACTGATCATTGGAGTTGTTTTTTCTCTATGGCTCCACAAACACACATGACATTCCACTGTTCAAACGTTTTAAACGATTTTGGCCAAAGGTTGATCGGCAGCTATTTTGTCCACTAGAGGATTCGAGACTAGATGATCCGTTATGGTGGAACACAAACACGGTATTGTGCCATTCCTGCAAGACAGTATGTCATGTACCTCAAGTTACATACCACGTGAAGTTTACAGAGGGATGATCAAAACATGATTGTTTGTATTTGGCGTTAGTGTAAGCTACCAACCTTACCAATCTCATGCGCTAGGTGCTTACCATATGGCTCGCTGGATGGCAAAAGTGATATACTGCTTCAATATATACTTGTTTATACCTTCAGCTCACACCTTCAGAAGTAAAGATTTTTGCAAGAATTCTGATTGTTAGCCACTTACATTTACGTCAAAGCTTGGATATCATGTCCTGTGAGTCGTGATGCTCCGTTTAACGATCTATTGTTATTTAAGCAGATCTCACGAAATTTTGTCATATACAAAACGGTGTCTGATGCTACGAAAAGGAAATTTGAAAACCATCTTTGGTATAGAAGTTCAGAGGTGCTTTTTCTTGCGTTGTTTTCTGAAAAAAGTTTCTGCTGATGAGAACAGAAGTATTGCCGAAGCACTGCTGAAGACTGGCGATGATTGGACGGATCGAGTGTTTAAAGTGAAGAATTGCACTAACTGCATCACTTTGTAGGTACCTTATCACTTTCTACAATGCGTTCAGTGGGTACTCATACCAGCTTCGATGAAGTTGATCCAGTATCCTGGGGTCAATTGCCGTCGTTTGCTGAAGCTAAGTGTATTGTTGATTCCTTTAAGGCGTCAATGATGCAGCCGAGCGGTCAGTTGCACTGATATCATCATTTAATAAGTCAATCACTAAAATGAAATCTGAAATGCAGAGATTGCTGGAAGATGAAGATCCCAGACAGAGAGCGACAAATTTAAAGGAAAGTACACTGAAGTTATATAAGAAGCGTTGAACTGACGATCATTAGTAAAGTGTATTGTTTATGTTTATAATCCAATGTAAACATGAATAAACCATACATCGCAATAATCCGCATGCTCCCTTCTCCTCTTTCCAGTCGTCCTGGTATAAAAACCAATATCGTTTTGGAAAAATATAGCCTATAACATACTGTAAATTAAAATTATTTCAATATTTAACATTTATATAGTTACATGTATAGTTTTAAAAGAAATGTTGTGAGGAAATCTTGAACTCAAATATGGGCTATATATATATATATATATATATATATATATATATATATATATATATATATTAGGGCTGTACCGGATTATAATTTTTAGATCCTGCAAAAATCGGAACCGGAATCGGATTTAATATTTGAATCCTGCCAGAATCGGAACATGAACCGGATTTTACCGAATTAAATAGTTACGCTTCCGAACGAAGTAATAATTTCTCGCCTAACATAAAAAACATAAAAGAATGGAAAAAGGAATAAAAATTTATTTTTTAAGTTCTAGATAGTAAAAAACAGTATTAACCATTTAGATCTTGAAGAATGTGACTAAAACCCCTTCCCCAATCTTGAGTTAAGAAAGATAACTCTGTCAAATTTAACTTGATCTCTATAGCAATCAAACAAAGAAATGGGTAACTTATCTTAGAAAGTATAATAAACATGTTTATGAATAAATGAATTCCATATATATATATATATATATATATATATATATATATATATATATATATATACCGTGGCACCAAACTTAGTTATTTCATTCATACTTTCCTTTAAATCATTATCTGAATATTTTCCATAAAAAGGCAAATTAAAATGTATTTCAAATCTAAATCAATATCACTTTAATGTTCAATTAAAAAACTTCCTCAAGTTATTTATCTAAATATACGTGGAATTTTATCCAAATCGTGACAAAATCCACTAAATTAAAAAAAAAAATGCCGGAAAATACTTATTGAACTATTTTTAAACTGTAAACACCCAAAAATAGATCGTTGTCTGCTCTGTAAAGAAAATATCCTTTTATACCTAAATATGGTAGGCCTATATAGAAAACACGGAATCAAAAGTAGCGGACAGTAAGGTGTCGTATTACTAGACTAAATACGATTCAAATCTACCTTTTTAATATATTTTACTTACATATAAAACTAAAAGCGATCTAAGTTTTTGTATTTTTGAAAATGCAGGAAAGAACTAAAGGAAGTTATTGTTTTTATTTAATTGTATAGCGCTAAATATTTCAAAACTATGTTGCGCCAAAAAAGTTTCTTACACCAAAATTTCAAACACCAAAGAAATCCGGCTTAAATCCGACACATTTTAATCGGAACCGGATTTATTAAAACTACCGGAATCCGGCTTAACAGGAACCGGAATCGGATTCCGGTACAGCCCTAATATATATATATTATATATTATATATATATATATATATTTATATATATATATATATATATATATATATATATATTGTGGAGAACAGAGGTTCTCAAACATTGATTAGAAAGTAGATCAAAAAATCTTTGCGAAGGGGTTATATCAACAGTTGATGGTTGAATCTTTGGGGTAGAATCGTTAGAATTACCAGTAACCCGGGTTAGGGACTTGATATATGCTACTCTACCCATCATTGCCGTAACGAGCTTAACTCGCGCCCGGGGCACAATACATTTTTAATACATTTTAGCGCCCCCCCCATTCGAAAATCATATGTAAAATATAAATTTATCGCCCCATCGTGAGTGGCGTTCGGGGACATATGTACCCCCGCTCCACCCCAGGTACGCCTCTGCTAGCCATAGTTCTAAAAGTAGGGAGAGAGTCAACTGGCATTCCTGAAAAACAGATTTATCACCGAACTGACCTTAAGGTGGAAAAGAGCGCTAAATATTAAAAGTATTTTTTAACAAGCCAATCCAACAAGCGGGTGCCCTAAGATTCATGGGACTTTTTAAAAAAACGGGACATGGTAGAGCGTATATAGAGATTTATAATCGTATATTTTACATAGAGCCGATAGTGGTCACAAATAAATTATAAGTTAATAATGAAGTTTTTGTACTTAGTGAAATTGAAATTGGACTACGTTGGATGTTTTGTACTTTGTTTTGTAATAAATATTGCCATATACATGGTAACCCAAGTGCTTCTAAAGACGTCTATATGCAGACATATCTATAATAGAACGAGTGGCTACAGAGTTAAATAATCCTTGGCAGAAAATATTCTAAATACACAGTTAAAATGGCACTTAAATAAACTCTTAAAACTTCTAATACACTAACTTACTAAGCCATCTTTATTAATAGACATGTGTTTATTAATACTTCATTGAACGCATTGTCACTAACTTATGTTTGGATTATTTGAAATGTATGCTATGTCTTTAACATGCTTACATTAAAATTACTCTTAATTGTTAAGAAAGTGTCGCACATAAAGAAACAAGCAGTTTAAAAGGTTAACGCTTATTTTCTGTTTAAATCTATTTGACTCACGTTCATAAGGGCCCATGGTTCTTACCCTTGTAAAGCCAGGAGCTGTATAGGAGATGGGTGCCACCAATTTTTTAAGCCCACAGAAGTAACGAACAAAAACACAACAGATTTGTCTGTTAATGAGTACATTCGTTTCCACAAACGACCGTGTCGGTTAACAGTAAAAAAAAAGTGATTGGTAGTTTTTTCACTAATTTCACAGTCCTTCAGACATTCAACTACAGCTTTAGCTTGACTGTCACTTGTCCCGGAAGCCAATTTTGGTAACCTAGCAAGCACTCTATTTACAGTCCTGTTACAATCACTGGCAATCTCTCAACATTCTCCCTGGCTGTGCGATATGGAAGCAATTTCCGAACCCAATGTACAGTTAATGGTACTTGTGGATCTAACAATTCTTTAACTTCATATGCTGTTTTCTTTTCATAATCTCAGCTCTCATACGCTATACAAAATTCGACTTAACGTCATGTCACTAACATCGTGACCAAGAGAATGAGCTGTAGCAGCTAGTAAATGAACTGCTGTACGATTACTAAATTGTGACCAATCTAATGCTGCAGCAACTTCTTTGGACAGAACAGACTTTGTTGGAGCAGTTTCTGCACATTTTACTCATTTTTGGGATGCACTAATCAAAAATTCTTCATCGTGTTCATTTTCTTCAGTGACCCTTTCATCTGAACTGCTGTCAGAAGAAAATTGCAATAACATGTTGGACATTTGAGAACTTTTAGACTTTCCTGGTCATTTTTCACTTTTTTGCAATAACCTCTCTGATTTCTCTTTTCTCTGAGCTTTCCGTTCATTATTAATATTAATGTCAATAAGTGCAAATAGACATTGAGTGCAATAAGGGCAATATTTTCAACCAACATACATATTAAACAGTTACACATTATAAACATCAAAGAACAAAACAGACATTATTCAGGTTCATCAATATTCGGAATAAAATGTGGTAATTGGAGAACATACCTAAATTTTCAGAGAGCTTGTGCAACCTCTTTATTTCATCTGAATATTATGAAATTTTATATTTCTGAGCACTTTTTTTTGTAATAATCAAATGTGGGGTTTAAATCAAAGAAAATGTTTTCCTCTTTATTTGGACCACCCTAATATATATATATATATATATATATATATATATATATATATTTATATATATATATATATATATATATATATATATATATATATATATGAATAGCGAGAATCACCTAATTAAGATCACCTTAGAAAGCAATAATTTCTTTTCAATTTTCAAAATTGTATTTAAATTTGTTTACATTATCCAACCGTCTAGTGTCGAACTTAAAACGGGCGTAAGTGTTCGCGGATGGAAATGGAAAGGTCAAACTTTCCTGGGTCGAGTCGCCAGTAGTCGAAAAGATAAGCCATCCAAAAACCTTACATCCTACATCAGGCTGATATAGAAAGTTTTTTGACATACTTGTGTAAAAACCAAGATCAATTTAAAAAAAATACCTATTACATACTGCAAATTAAATTATTTCAATTATTAACATTTCTTAAGTTAAATGTTTAAAAAAATGTTGTGGGGAAATCGTACACTCATAAATGTATGTATATTATATATTTATTTATTTATAGGCTGTAAAGGAAATGGGGAAACCAATAGTAATCGTCGAGAAGGTAAGTCACTATATCATTTTCTGTTAAACTTATAACATTATATTTTTTTTTGTGTAGAGATATAAAAATAAAAAAAAAATAAAAATAAAAATTTTTTTTTTTTTGCTAAACATCTTGATTGTAGGATATTCAATTTTATACTTCGTTCATCAAGAATTTAGGAAAAAATTGTACCTTCTCATACACCGAGCCATATTTATTAACGGACATATGTTTAGTAATATTTCAATTAATGCATTGTTATTAACGAATGTTTGGATTATCTAAAATGTATACTATATCTTCAACAAGCTAAATGCTTAATAAAGTTAAAGCCATATTCCAAACAGCTTAAATTATATTTACTCTTAAAGGTTAAGAATTTGACTTTTCTTTTTTATCTGACAGATAGTCAAAGTTTCCCAAATGAAGAAACAACCATTCTAACAGGTTAACGCTCATTTTCTGTTTAAATCTATATAACTCACATTCATAGGGTTCATGGTTCTAACCCTTGTAAAGCCAGGAGCTGTGTAGGAGATGGGTGCCACAAATTAAACAAGCCGACAGAATTGAAGAACAAAAACACAACAGATATGTGTCTGTTGATGTGTATATTCGTTTCCACAAACGACCATGTCGGTTAAAAGTAAAAAAAAAAATGATTGGTAGTTTTAGTGCACTTTATAAATCAAAGTTGGCAAATTAATTATTTTGTTGATTTGTGTTTTGCCATCTCTACTAGGTAAATTGAAAGGTATAATGTAAAAAAAAAATATTTTCATTTAACAAAAATATTTGTTGATGATTTATATACTCTGCAGTGCTAGATCAAGCAACAACATACAACAGTCAAGGTAATGATTAAACATTTGAACAGACTGATTATTATACACTTATTTTTTTTTTTTTATAATGAGATTTTTTTCACACGGATCATTTTTGTTAGTTAGTAGGTAGCCTAAAAATTTTAGCCTAAAAATTAATATATCTGTTTTTGTGTCTTAAAACATTTAAACAAATAACATGGCAATGACAACACAAAATTTACTATCATTGCATAAAACAATGCTATCGACAATTATCGCTTATAAGCAATAAATAGTAATTTTTTTTTTACTTATTTATAAAAAGGGATATAATATAATGATTAAATTGAAGTCAAAAAAATAATGTATATATATATATATATATATATATATATATATATATAGAGAGAGAGAGAGAGAGAGAGAGAGAGACAATAAAATATGATTATCCTTACAGTTTACAAACACCCAAAATCTTTAATGACCTTTTTCTTCCGACTTTAGCCGATCGTCCCATGCCATTTCGCAAACTGGCTGGCGTAATCCTAAAACCTAGAAATGATTGGACATTAGCCGGTCAATATGATGTGATATTTGCCAGTTCCTAATTTGGCCGGCTTATTCCCAATTCAGCTGATATCGTTCATTTGCCGTAACATATATACATAATAGTCAGAACCACGATCTGGGGGGATATATGAGATTTAGTCATATATATATATATATTGTAAAACACAGGACGTTTTATTTGTTATAGCTTGTTGCTTGTTATCTCCTTCAGGATATGTAATTAGTGTAGTTGTTACGTGTATTGGTGGATTGGTCGAACAACTTATAGGTAGACAGTGAGTTAAGATGAATTACCCAGCAACAACCAAGGCAAAGAATTATATAATTATTTATTGGCGGATTTCTGGATACGATTTAGTATTGTTAACCGATTAAGTTTACATTACTATTGTTGTTCTATTTTCTGTGGACCTTCTGGTTGTTTTGGTTCATCAGCTGTGTATTCGCGAGCGACAACATTTTCACTACCGTCCAGTACTATTTGTCGACATTGAAACCTTTAATATTAATAACACTTTAACTATAAACATATTACAAAAAATAACTCATGTACACCATATATTTAATTTTATACACGTTTTCAAAAAAGGCTTATGTAGTTTTTACACATTTTATACATATTTAAAGTCCTACAGGTATGGCACTAATGCATACAAGATAAAAATTTATATAATATTTAAATCTGTTTACATTGTCTAACCGTCTAGTGTCGAACTTAAAACGGGCGTAAGTGTTCGCGGATGGAAATGGAATGGTCAAACTTTCCTGGGTCGAGTCGCTAGTAGTCGAAAAGATAAGTCATCCAGAAACCATACATCCTACATCAGGCTGATAAAGAAAGTTTTTTGACATACTGGTGTAAAAACCAAGATCAATTTAAAAAAAAATTACCTATTACATACTGCAAATTAAATGTATTTCAATTATTAACGTTACTAAAGTTAAATGTTTTAAAAAATGTTGTGGGGAAATCGTACACTCATAAATATATGTATATTATTTATTTATTTATTTATAGGCTATACAGGAAATGGGGAAACCAATAGTAATCGTCGAGAAGGTAAGTCACTATATCATTTTCTGTTAAACTTATAACATTATATTTTTTGTGTAGAGATTTAAAAATTAAAAAAAATAAAAAAAACTTAAAAAAAAATTTTTTTTGCTAAACATCTTGAATGTAGGATATTCAATTTAATACTTCGTTCATCAAGAATTTAGGAAAAAAAGTGTACCTTCTAATACACCGACTTACTAAGCCATATTTTTTAAGGGACATTTTTTGGTAATACTTTAATGAACTCATTGACTCACATTCATAGCGTTCATGGTTCTATCCCTTTTAAAGCCAGCATATGTATAGGAGATGGGTACCACCAATTCTATAAGCCCACAGAGGTTACGAACAAAAACACAACAGATATATGTCTGTTGATGTGTACATTCGTTTCCACAAACGACAATGTTAGTTAAAGTTAAAAAGAAAAAAAAAATCTTGTGTCTGGTAATTTTCATTTATTTCATTAAGATTTCTGATTTAGATAAATATCGATTCAACGTTTTTTTGTATTTTAAGACAAAATAAAGACCACTTTTGATAAGCTAATGAATGTTTAATATAGGATATATATCAAAATATGTCTAAAAGAGAAATAGTTATATTAGAAAATTTGTTACAAAAACTTTAACTATTTCATAAATGTGATTTTCGCATTTTTTATTTCAGTTAAAATTGGCGAACGGGCATTACATTTATACATATCTTTTTTAAATGTACATTTAATCTATTTAAATGTATATACACACGCATATATATATATATATTTATTAGGGTGCCAATAAAAAAAAAAGAATTCTGAGTTTTTATCTTGCCACCCCCAAAATGTGTTAGTAATGTTATAAGAATAAAATTGTCAAAATTTGAATGTATTCTGATAATTTTTATTGGTAGCTCAACAGTGTCAAAGTTTTGCAATAATCAGTGTCTCACGACATTACCATACGGTTATCGGTAATCCTGCTGTAACACAAAACAAGTAAAATAAGCCTATTCCATTCTGGACACAAGACGTGTTAGCGCATTTACGTGTTATGTATCAGTACTATGTTACCTTTCAGTAAATATTTATCTTAAATCTATCCACAAGTGGTTTGTGGTCACTGAAATAGGACTCATAATAGAAAACATTCTAAATTGTACTCATTTAATCGTCCGAAAACTCCGTCAATTGTTGCATAGGTCTGATACTTTCAATTAAACTTAGAACCCAAGCTTACTATTTCATTTCATGAGTTTCTTTATAAATAAAATTAAATATGTATGTCAAATAGGTCACAATCTTGTCTAAATCAGGGAAAATTACTGGTGCTAAATATAGTACACAGAAACGGAACCAATTTTAGACCACTTTCCGAAAATATATAGCTCTGAACACGTGTGACGGCATGCTGCAGTATTACGCACCAAATTAATGGGTTAATGAACATATAAGGTGTAGAATGGGGACATGAAAAGGACATAATTATTAAAATAGCTTATATAGTAAAAACGGTAAAAACACTGATGCTCGCCCTCAAGGGTCAGATCGCGAAATGGAATTTTGATGCACACGTGGCAGGACAAGACCTACAAAATGGTATATACATCATGGGTCTAAGACTTATGGTTGCTGAGAACTAGGGTGATGACGGACAAAGAGACAAAACGGGGACAATAGAGCATTTTTTCACGAAAATGTTCTAAAAATCAAAAGTTATTTGAAAACAAATATTGATGTAAACAAACAACTGTTTTGTACGTAGCACTAGAATAGTAACTTGCAGAGCCTTCAGCTATTAAACATAAAGAGTCTGTTCAACATAGTTCAGACTGAAAGATCACTATTCACAAAGTACATGTCTTCAAGTCCAAGTAATGATATTCTAGCTGCGGCTGGGACAGTTAGGATGGACTTGTTAGCATTAGAACATTCAAGACGATGTTTCTCTACTACTTGTAACAAAAACTGTTTCTGCTCCTCTTGATTGGTTAGTACTCCATTGAATGCTTGACTCAGGGCCACCACACGCTCGGCTGCATCATTGACGACTTTCAAACAATGTAGTTGTGATCATTGGCCCATGTGTCTGAATTCATGGTCAGAAAATCTTGAGGTATGTTCAAATCTGTGAATAGTTTCCTGGTGTGTTGCGATACAAAATCAGAAAGTTTATTTTGTTGTAATGTTGGACAGAAAGCTATTCTGCGAAGATTATCTGTTGTTATCTTGCTAAGTGCTGCAACCATGACTAGCTTAATTTCAGATGAATCATCATTGTCAAAAAATGCAAAACCTACCAGAATTTCACTCAAGTACCACAAGTGTCCAGAAAATGATTTGGCAACGTTGACATTTGTTTCCTTGTAGTTCTCCAATTGTTGAATTTGTTGCAAATCTCTACGGGGAGCAGATGTAGCACATGGTGATGTGAACCACGAATTATGGTAGAACTTAAGAAAGGAGATGTTGAAGTGATCCAGTGATGAAAATACAAGTGCAGAAAGGTGGAACTGAGAACGGAAAATGAAAATCTTAAGGCTGTAAATCAGTTTTGCCATTCACCGAGCCCGGTGATAAGCTCTATGAGCCAGAATCTTTTCATCTATACCACAAACTACACCTAGAAAGAGGAGTTACAATTGCAGAAGCTGAAACACAGTTAGCTGATGCTGAATGAAGTGAATGAGTTCATCCCGAACTTGATTGAGAACCACTGCAATATAATCTACTTCCATTCCACTTGCATATATCAATATGTCAATTGAGCCTGATCATTCAAAAAATCTCTGGAATAACTTGATATTTGGTCAACAAGATCAAACACTTTTGTCACAATTAGTTCCATTATGTGGAGACTGCATGCTAAGCTGATCAATTCTCTGACAATTTTCTTCTCCAGAGGAATGCAGGAACCCAAATTTATGCTGTTACTGGCCGTAGTGTCGACACACATGAGCTTGATGTTATCACCAATATTCCATTATTGAATAAGATTCAACACTGCAGTTGCCACGACCTCTCTAGTTACATTGGGCAATTTTGGTACACTCAGCAACTTCATTGTTCCATCACCGGATACCAGAACAGCAAGATTATCAACTAACTCTTTTGATGTTAATGCAGGCAACATTTTTCCATCCCAGTGCGCAGTTAATGGACAGTTAGGATGAAACGATGCATGAATTTCTGTAGCTGCTGCTTCACGATGTTAACGTCGACTATGTCTGACTGATTCCATGTTAATCGCCAGGGCTGCAGTACTGTGGCCAAGTGATTCTGCTGCTGCTGTAATTATGTAAACTTCGTTCTTGTCACTGATTTTACTTCTGTCTAATGCAGCTGCCAAACATGGACTCACAATATTGGTGGATCGGACGATCCTCACTGGTTAAGAGACACTTCAGGTAGTTCTGGAATTTCATCAGGATCATTGGGATCACAACCATCGGAGCTGTTAGTCTCTGTGTAACTGTCAGTGCTGGCACTAAACTCCATCTTCTTTGCCTCAGTTTGCATCCGCTTAGCCTACTTTTTCTTACGATATTCTTTAAGCGCCTTTATGAGACCTTTGTTCTACCCGAGTTAGCACATTATGCAATGGACCCATGCAACCATGCCCCCCTTTCCCTCTTTGTGCTTCAAGAAATTTTATGTCTCAGGTACCTGCATCTTAGTTAAAGCCTCAGCATGTGCAACATCAAACAAATTAGTCAAACTTTCATTAAATTGGTGCTCCTTCTCCTTCTGAGTATCTGTTCTGCGGGATACATTTTTTCTTATACCAATCCATGGTGAATGGAGATCCTTTATCTTGGCAATTATGTGGCATTTTTTGTGAACTGGAATGCGTGCCTTATGCCAGAACTTAACAACTTCTTTCATTGTCACTGTGGCACTAGCAGTAATATATATTGCACTGACATGAACATATCAATAAGTAACAGAAATTGCCTCCAGTTTGTCATGTATGTCAAATAAAGGCAATTTGGCATATTATATAAAACTTCGAGTCTACTGAGCTACCTCTAAATATGACTATATCTTCATGAAACTTTTTAAAATTACTTAGCATGACAAAAGGAAAAGAAAATAGGGTGGTGGGACAATGAAATTTAAAAAAAAAAAATTTCCCCTTGCATTGAGTGGCACCCTAATATATATATATATATATATATATATATATATATATATATATATACATACATATATATATATATATATATATATATACAGTGGATTCCGCTTAATTGGGACACCGCTTAATTGGGACAGCCGCTTATTTGGGACAAATCTCAAAGAAACCAAACCAAGAAGCCAATAGTAAATTTTTATGTTTTATTGGGACAGCCGCTTAATTGGGACAAAAAGCCTCGGTCCCGATGTGTCCCAATTAAGCGGAATCGACTGTGTATATATATATATATATATATATATATATATATATATATATATATATATATATATATACTAGCTGCACTCTGCAAAACCTTTGCATTGAGTTAAATTATCTCGGGATTGATCAATAGTTAGGTTATTTTCGATTTCGGACAGATCCGTTTTTTTATGATTTTATTACATTTCAAAGATGCAATATACTGTAGAAAAACAATAAAACGAAACATTTTAATGGAAAGACATTTAGGCCTTTGTGTTTCATTTTTAAAAAACCGTAGAAACTATTAAAAACTGTAGATTAAAAAAAACATTAATCGAATTGAGTCGCAGGCAAGTCACCGTTTTGAATTGTAGTTTTCCGCTTACGATTTAACGCAGAACCCAGACCGCTGTTATTAAAATAGTTATTAAGGATATGACGGAGCTCATGTAAATCCACATCCGTCGGATTCGGATTTGGCAAATATAAATACGTCGGATTCGAATGCGGATGCGGATTTGGTCAACACTTGGCATATCCATTCAGAGGTTGAGAAAACTCGGATGAAAACAATGTTAGGCGAGAGGGGAGTATCTAAAATACGTTCATGACCAAATACGACGTCTAATCTATGGACAGCTGAGTAAGGGTCCAGGAGTTTAGTTTTATCTGTTTTCTTTATTTCGGGTTTTCGAAAGTCTCTAGGTTTTTTTTTTTTAAATTTTAGTTACGATTTCTACGGCCGTGTTTGATCTGAATAAAATCAATCGGATTCGAATTAGCTCAAAAAACGTCGAAGTTCCAATGTCGTCGGAATCGAATTCGAACTTCATCACATCCCTAATAGATATAGTGCAATGACTCTTATAAACCCTTATAAACATCAGTTTAATGTAGAAAATATCAATTGACTAGGCTACCATTGCATTTGATGTTTTTCTGATCTGATATATGACTGGGTAGCTGAATTAGGAATACACATCAGAACAACTCCAACATGGTTCTCAACTCCCCCTTGTCTACTACTACCTACAATTGCTTAGATTCTTTTTCACTTGTGTACAGTCTCTTTCTATTGTCGTCTTGCACTGACACTTGGGTCAGCTCATCACAGCTATATGATGTTCGTCTCCACAAATTTTGTTCTCAATCGGATGTCTTGATTTTGTCCATTTAGCATAGTGTCGTTCCTTTTCATAGGCAGTCCCACCCACACTGGCGGCCGTTTTCGCGCCCAGACTGAGTGTGGAGGAGGTGGTGATCATTGCGTGGGTGTACAGGTGGCGAATAAAACTATTTCATGAGTCGCATCAAGGCAGGATAAACGTTCAAAATAGCAATGTGTAGGCGTTGTAGTAAAATCTTGATTGCATCATTCATCTCAGGGGTGGTGGTGCGACTCCCCCGGGGCGGGGGGTAATCAGAGCTATAACAGTACAAGCAGTACCCTGCAAAACCTATGCGTAGAGTTATATCCCCTTAGGCTTGATCGGTAGGCTAGGTTATTTTTTGGTTTCTTGCAGATCCGATTTTTTCAAGATCGCATTTTAGACTGGAATACTGTTGTATTTCCTTTCGATTTAACGCAGAACCCACACCGCTATTATTTATATTATACTAGGACGGACTGCATATGGTCCGCGGGCCGTAGTTAATCCACCCCTGTTTTAAAGGGAAATAATATGGAATGAGAAATACTCAGCATTTTTGAAAAAAAGTGTGCCAGGCTGTACAGTGGGCTTGGAAATAAAAGCGGGAGAGAAATGAATAGAAAGGTCAGATAGTGTAACAGGTCATCAAGGAGATCAAGTGTGGTCAATTAGTGCAGATGACTGTTAAGGAAAACAAATTGATTATTGGAAGGGTTTACAATGAATTGTGAATATTGGATTTGATGAGTTAGAATACAGTTGTTAAAGCAGTTAATTATGATGTTAAATGGAGATCTGTGTATTTCATATTATTCACCGTTCATGTTGTAGATTTCTGTATTCATAAATGAATAATGACTACCAAAGTTTCCTGTGATTAGTGAATGCACGTGAAAGTGTGTATCCATTGTATTAGCTATAGCATGCATTTCACTAAGTTTATCTAAAAGTATACAAAATAAAGAAAACAAGCAATTTAAGTCTTTTCCGTTTCGGGCAAAGGACATTTTAGAGCATTTTCGTGTACGCAGTGGCTACAGTTACGCCGGACGAAATCCGTATTTTTTCCGAGTTACAGCCATAGATATTTCTCCACGCGTATGGGTTTTGATAAATAGTGAGGGAAGTAATCATGTTGAATAATTGTTACAAAAATAAATAATGATTACGTCCCTTTGATTAGTTTTTAGTATTTATATTTAAAATATAAGCAAAAAACGGTACATAAGAAACTCTTATTTTTGGCCCTGAGAGGTCAGATCGCGAAATGGACTTTTGATGTTGACTTGGCAGGCCAAGACCTACAAAATGATATATACATCATGGGTCTAGGACTTATGATTGTTGAGATCTAGGGTGATTACGGACAGACAGACAAAATGGGGACAATAGAGCATTTTTTTTCGAAAATGCTCTAAAAACGAAACATTTACAAAAACATATAAAAGCTACTTGAAAAGTTAACATAAATTAGATGTTATTTATCAGACAACTTATATGGAAAGAAAGACAAAAGTATTAACTATGTAATAAATATACAATAGACTTTTTTTTTTTAATAAAATTATGTTTCTTATTATAGAAAGAACATTTTTTTAGTAATATTTACTTTGAACTGATTAATATTCTATCTACTTTGCTAGCTATTGCACGTAACCAAGACGACTTTGAATTAACAATACCATAGAGTATGAATATTTAGAAAATTTAAAGACACACACACACACACACACACACATATATATATATATATATATATATATATATATATATATATATATATATATATATATATATATATTCATACGAGCATTGATATATAAGCTGCTTGATCTTCTTTTAAGAACGCAAACTTCATCAGCTAATGGATAAATAAATATATTTTTTTTTTTGTAAAACCTTAAATCAATTTAAAAAAAATTACAAGATCTTGTTCAAGCTATAAGAAATTACGAAATTAACATTAATTTGCTTTTAAAAAATTGCATTTTTAATAACAATTTTGCTTGAATTTGATTGAAACTAATTTTGAGGTGGATGTGGAAAAATTTCCGTTTGCTCATATGAAACTGATAAAGCTACTATTTGAAAAAAATTTTAAAAATTGATGTTATTTTTTATTAATTATATAATAAAATACAATATATTATCATGTTTATAAATTTATGTTTCTTATTGTAGAAAAAAAAATTATTTAAAGAAAAATGTACATTGAACTGATTTACATTCTATCTACTTTATATAGGATTGGCAAGTAACCTAGACGAATTTGGATCAATACTAGATAGTAAGAAAATTTAGTAAATTAAAAAAAAAAAACATACATACACGCATATATATACCTATATATATATATATGAGGGTGCCACTCAATACAATGGGGAAATTTTTTTTTTTAAGTTTCATTGTCCCACCCCCTATTTTTTTCCTTTTGTTATGTTAAGTAATTTTACAAAGTTTCATAAAGATACAGTGATATTTAGAGGTAGCTCATTGGACTCGAAGTTTTATATTATATGCGAAAATGCCTGTATTTGACATACAAAGCAAACTGGAGGCAATTTCTGTTACTTATTTATATTAATTCTGTTACTTATTTATATTTTCATGTCAGAGCAATATATATTACTGCCAGTGCCACAGTGACAATGGAAGAAGTTGTTAAGTTCTGGCATTAGGCACGCATTCCAGTTTGCAAAGAATACAACATAATTGCCAAGATAAAGGATCTTTATTCAGCATGGATTGAAATAAGAAAAAATGTATCCCGCAGAACAGATACTGAGAAGAAGAAGGAGCACCAATTTACTGAAAGTTTTAAAGTTTCATTGTCCCACCCCCTAATTCTTTTTCCTTTTGTTATGTTAAGTAATTTTACTAAGTTTCATAAAGATACAGTGATATATAGAGGTCGCTCAATGGACTCGATGTTTTTTATTATATGCGAAAATGCCTGTATTTGACATACAAGGCAAACCGGGGCCAATTTCTGTTACTTATTTATAAAAATGTTGTTACTTATTTATTTTTTCATGTCAGTGCAATATATATTACTGCTAGTGTTACAGTGACAATGAAAGAAGTTGTTCAGTTCTGGCATAAGGCACGCATTCCAGTTGGCAAAAAATGCCACTTAATTGCCAAGATAAAGTATCTCCAGTCAGCATGGATTGGAATAAGAAAAATGTATCCCACAGAACAGATATTCAGAAGGAGAATGAGCACCAATTTACTAATTGACTGATTTGTTTAATGTAGCTCATGCTGAAGCTTTAACTATGATGCAGGTACATGAAGACATAAAATTTCTTGAAGCACAAAGAGAGAAAGAGAGCCATGGTTGCATGGGTCCATTAGATATGGTGCTAACTCGGAAAGAGCAAAGGTGTCATAAAAGACGGTTAGAGCAAGAATATCGTAAGGAGGCTAAGCGGATGCAACCTGAGACAAAGAATATGGAGTTTAGTGCCAGCAATGACAGTGATACAGAGGCTAAAAGCACCGATGGTTGTGATCCCGATGATCCTGATGAACTTCCCGAACCACCTGAAGTGTCTACTAAACCAGTGAGGATCGTACGTTCCACCAATAATATGAGTCAGATTTGGCAGCTACATCAGACAAATTTAAAGTCAGTGACAGGAAGGCAGTTTACATAATTACAGCAGCAGCAGAATCTCTTGGTCACAGTACTGCAGCCCTGGCAATTAACAAGGTATCAGTCAGACATAGTCGACGTAAACATCGTGAAGCAGCAGCTAGAGAGATTCATGCATCGTTTCATCCAAACTGTTCATTAACTGCGCACTAGAATGGAAAAATGTTGCCTGCATTAATATTAAAATAGTTAGTTGATCGTCTTGCTGTTGCCATCCGGTGATGGAACAATGAAGTTTCTGGGAGTACCAAAATTGCCAAATGGAACATTGCTGATAGCATCAAGTTCATGTGTTTGGACACTACGGCAAGTAACACTGACATAAATGCAGGTGCCAGCATTCTTCTGTTGAAAAAACTTGGCAGATAATTTATCAGCTTAGCATGCAGGCACCACATAATGGGATTCAATGTGGCAAAGGTGTTTGATCTAGTGGACCAAATATCAATTATTCCAGAGATTTCATGAATGTTCAGGCTCAATTGACACATCGATGTATTCAAGTGGAATGGATGTAGATTATATTGCAGTGGTTCTCAATCCAGTTCGGGATGAACTCATTCACTTCATTCAGCATCTGCTAACAGTGTTTCAGCTTCTGCTAATGTCACTCCTTTTTCTAGGTGAAGTTTGTGGTGCAGATGAAAATATTCTGGCTCCTGGAACTTATCACAGGCCCGGTGGATAGCAAAACTGATTTACAGCCTTAAGATCTCATTTTTCGTTATCAATTCCAATTTGCTGCACGTGAATTGTCATCACTGGGTCACTTTATTACATTCATACTTAAGGTCTACCTGAATTCGTGGTTTACATTACCATGTGCTACATCTGCTCCCCGTAGATAATTGCAGCTACTTCAACAATTGGAGAACTACAATGAAACAAATGACACCGTTGCCAAAGCAGCAATAAAATCATCCTCTGGACACTTGTGGTACTTGAGTAAAATTCTGGTAGGTTTTGCATATTTTGACAATGATGAAATGAAGTTAGTCATGGATGCAGCACTTAACAAGATAACAACAGATCATCCTATCAGAATAGCTTTCTGTCCAACATTACAACAAAATAAACTTTCTGATTTTGTATCGCAACACATCAGGAAACTTTTTACAGCTTTGAACTTACCACAACATTTTCTGACCAAGAAATCAGACACATGGGCCACTAATAACAACTATTGTTGGCCAGAAGAAAGTAGCGAGTTTGAAAGTCGTCAATGATGCAGCCGAGCGTGTGGTGGCCCTGAGTCAAGCATTCAATGGAGTACTAACCAATCAAGAGGAAGAGAAACAGTTTTTGTTACAAGCAGTACAAAAACACTGTCGTGAATTTCCTAATGCTAACAAGTCCATCCTAACTGTCCCAGCCGCAGCTAGAATATCATTACTTGGACTTCAAGACATGTAATTAGTGAATAGTGATCTTTCAGTCTGAACTATGTTGAATTGAATCTTGATGTTTATTAGCTGAAGGTTCTTAAAGTTACTATTCTAGTGCTATGTACAAAACAGTTGTTTGTTCTATTTTACAGCAACATGTGTCTTCAAATATCTTTTGAATATTTTGTGATAGAGCAGGATTACCGATTACCGTATGTCTTATAACATATCAGCATGCATTCAAATTTTGCCAATTTTATTCTTATAACATTACGAACACATATTGGGGGTGGTAGTATAAAAACTCAGAATTATTTTGAGTGGCACCCTAATATATATATATATATATATACATATTTATATATATATATATATATATATATATATATATATATTAGGTATATAACTAAAATTTTTTTTTCATTATTTTTTATTCCCCATACTGCCACAAATGGATATTTATCATATCTAAACAAAAAATATCAATAACAACATTCAACTGTTATAAAAGTACACCCTCCACACGCCGAGTAAATTGTATGTCATACCCGCATTTAGTATTTTTACTGTAATTTTGTTATTTGTTGTTCAATGCATCGTCAGCATTTTAGTTTGCAACTACTATATGCATAATTAGTATTTGTGTCTTTTTTGGATTGTCTCAGAGGAGTTCTGTCCAAAATGCTCTAGCTTCCGAGACTAGCAAAAGAATTTGGAAATTTCCAAAAAGGCATTAAATCACCAAAGACCGTTGACAGTCGTGATCAAATACGAAAAATTCCAATGGAACTACATATCGTGAACAGATATAAAACAAGCGCTTCTGCTGTATAAAGCAGAAAAGACAAGATCATACAATGTTGTTAGGAAGTTTGAAAGACATAATCGAAGTCCTGGAAACTATTACTTCACAGCGATGTTAAATGTAAAAGATGAGAAAAGAGAGTGGTTGTGCCGAGAAGACAGAGAGTACTATGCACTTTAGATTTCAACAAAAAGATTCACCCTAGAAAAATGAAAATACTTAAAGGGAAAGTACCAGTAACAGAAAGTTTTACTGAAGAAAGTGTTGAATCAAGTGTCTTACCAAAATCGGATACAGAGGATTTTGTAAGGAAGATTTTGTGAGCGAAGAACAGTGTTCCAGTAGTAGTAAAGATAATAAGAATCCATTAAAGTCTAAAAGACAAAAAACTTCTTCTTCAGTTCGTTTAGTGACGCAGCAAAATTGAGTTCAAGGAAGTTCCAAAAAGTCGGGAACTGGTGTTTGCATATCTATTTCAACTTAAAGCGGCATTTACAAAGGTATAATGA
Organism: Bulinus truncatus; assembly: GCA_021962125.1. Taxonomy (NCBI): domain Eukaryota; kingdom Metazoa; phylum Mollusca; class Gastropoda; family Planorbidae; genus Bulinus; species Bulinus truncatus. The sequence continues at coordinate 174,812 of JAGDYQ010000417.1, forward strand.
AAGAAGGAGACAAATTACATAGTAATTTCAAAGAAAACTTAAAAAAAGAACACTGGTGTTTACAATTTCATGGAAAGACTATACAAAATAAAGCATATGAGGTTGTTGTTATAAAAAAATGAAAAAAAGGCAGGTCAGACTCGCCATACTACTCTTCTCCACTTTTCCCGAATAAAAACTGTGCCCAATGAATAAAAATGATTGTCTCTGACAAAACTACAGCAAATACTTGAAGAAGAATTTGTGCAGTCGCACTGTTACAGAAACACTTTCAAGATATATGATTAGAATAAGCACTCTATACATTGGATGATATCAGCACATTCTAGATACAACTTTGAAACATGTCATGAATTATCATTTTAGTACATCAACAACTTCACCAAACATCAGCTACTCGCTTGTTTCAACAATAGCAGAAAAGTATGTACAACTCAAAACATCATTTGATAATGCTGGAGCACCACTAAAGAAATCAGAACAAGGGTGCTGGCGAGATGACATAGCTTCAACATAATATTACAGGATTTTCAAAAACTAGAGGAAGCTTACCAAAAGTAAATTTTCAGTCACTTTCAAAAATCAGTAATGAGAGATAAAACTCAAGGGCAATTTAGTGTGTGTCATCATTCGTTCTGGTTAGTATCTGCAAAAAGTTATGGCAGCATATGATTTCATCAGTGGTACGTGGGCTCACATCTGGTTCACTGCCCAGTGTTTCAATACTTCCGACTTTGATAATTTATCATACGGTTTTAAACAGCATTCAAAGACTTTGAAGTCATTAAAGACATTATGGTCCACTGATCCAATTTCTCTACCAACGAAGAATTCTGATATCTATGTTGATCGTGCAATTAACGTGATACAAGATTTACTTCCATTGAAAAATTAAACATTAAATTTCTTCTATTAATGCACAATAGAAATTTACATTGTAACAAATACACTGTGCAACACAATTTCTGCAAAATATAAGATGATATGCGATTATATATATATATATATATATATATATATATATATATATATATTAGTGATGCTGATTTCAAATATGTAGTCAGAATATTTCTAGCACGTCAGGATTTTGAGTTATGTCAAATCACAACTTTTACAATGCATTATATTTTCTTTGTGGCTAGAGTTCCGTCAAGACGGACTCCTTATTATTTTTTTCGGGGTCCGTTTATAGATGTGCATATGCGCGACAATCCAGATTAAGAGTAAAGATGTCCGCATTCACGGCAATTATTCTTTATTACTTTTTTTGGGTCTGTACAAGCCTAATAAAGTCGGAGGAAAACAATATCATTCAAACTACAAAAGTTAATGAATGAAACAAAAAAAATATGCGCTAAATTAGTATCTATCGTATACCCTCTCAAACTATAAAAATACTGTTTTTTTTTAATATACTTATATTAAATACCAACGAAGTCTTGGGGAAAAAAGACAGTGACGATTTCTTTATTTCTTTTTGTGGAAATTTTTTTTAAACATATAAACACCGTATAGTTTGTTTCACTATTGATAAAGATTATAAAGAACTAGCTGTACCCCGCAAAGCCTTTGCAGGGAGATAGACTTGTAAAGCCATTGCCGAACCTAGTATTTGGGGGCCCTGCATTTTGACATTCGATACCATGACATGAGATTATGTACTTAATATTTAATGTAAAAAATAATTTTGGGGCTCCCCTCAAGCTGGAGCCCGGTGGGACTTTCGATTTTGGACCCTCCCCCACCCTAGTTACGCCTCTGTGTTATTTTTTCTAAGTTATGAAATAATTTAAAATCTAATTAGTTGTTGTTTCTTTTTCTTACAACATCCTAAAAGATAAATTATTTAAATTAAAAAAGTCAAAGAAATCTAATTAGTTACTTTTAATTAAAACAACTAAAAGTTAGTAAAAGGATATATGTTCTGAAAAAAAAACAATAAAAAAAAATGTCAAAGCCTTTGCAGGAAGATAGACTTGTAAAGCCATTGCAGAACCTAGGATTTGGGGGCCCTGCATTTTGACATTCAGTAACAATGACATGAGATTATGTACTTAATATTTTGGACCACCCCCACACCCTAGTTACGCCTCTGTGTTAATTTTTTTTTTTTTTTTTTAAGTTATGAAATAATCTAAAATCTAATTAGTTATTGTTTCTTTTTCTTACAACATCCGAAAAGATAAATTATTTAAATAAAAAAAAATGTCAAAGAGATCTAGTTAGTTACTTTTCATTAAAACAACTAAAAGGATATATTCTGAAAAAAAAAAGTCTCTGGGAGAAATCGAACCCGGAGAGTCTGCAAATAATGGTTTCAAAGCCAGTCTCATAACCTTTCAACCACCGCGCCATACAAATTAAGTGTGCAATTTTAATGTACTGTTAGAAAAATATTCCTCGGTTATGTTTTCATTGCCTTTTGACCTATTTTTTTAGGTCTATATTGTTATTTTGTAATTAAGAAATAATTCAAAGCCGTATTTATTTAAAATCATAAGTATTTTAAAAGCTAAGAACTTAATTAGTATAGAAATTTGCAGAATTTCTTTTTTTAAATATTATATCGACTTTTAAAAAGAACTTTATTTACGAAATTAGATACGAAAACACGGTCAATAGTCTTATCGTCGCCGACGTCGGAGATTTTCGATTATTACTATTGTTTTACGTTTGACGATGTTAAAATGCTCTGTTGTAATAAAAATTACAATTATTTCAATGATATTATATGCTAATTATTAATTTTTAATATTGGGGACTTTTACATTTTATAATTAAAAGCACAGAAACTATTGAAAACTGTAGATATTTCTAAAAGAAAAGTTGAATCGAGACTCAGGGGATGACGCCATTTTTGAATTCTTGTTTTCCGCTTTCGATTTAACGCACACTGGAAATGAATAATATTATATATGATTATACAACGTTTTTTCTTTATTTGTTTATACATTTTTTTTTGCCTCACACTTTAAAAAAAATCAGAGTAGCCTACATATTTCAAATTTACTAAATAATGATAATATTATGAAACGAAAAACCCGAAAAAAATAATCTCGATTGTCGGATTTAGTCTAGACGGAACGTATACGTGTTTAGTTAAAGTAATAAATATAATTTGTATAAAAAGATGGTGGAGAGACGCAGATGTGTAAACCATCCTGACAGTTTTGTTATGTTTGTATCCTATTCACTATAAAGTTACAGAGAAAAAATATCATCACAGGACAATTGCTCTTACTATAAAGATATAGATGGTCTGATGAATGAGCTTGGCTGTAATCACAAAGCTCATGAATGTCGTCTGTTCATAGATGCCTCAAAGACAAACCTTAAGGCAATTCTTCTTCACAATGGCAACCCAATGTCTTCAGTGCCAATATTCTATGCTGTAGATATGAAAGAATCATATGAGAGCATGGAAAAAAAATTCAGTTAATCAAATATAGGAAATTTAGCTGGAATATTTGTGCTGACTTTAAAGTTATTGGGTTAGTGATGGGCATGAACAGTGGTTACACAAAGTACTGCTGCTTCCTGTGTTTGTGGGACAGCCGTGCTTGCAAGTAGCATTATTCACAGAAGCAGTGGCCGGTGAGATCTGAATATATCCCAGGAAAACACAATGTAAAGCCCAGTCCACTAGCACAACCAGACACAATTTACCTCCTACCTCTTCACATCAAGTTGGGATTAATGAAAAACTACGTGAAAGCTCTTAAAGGCAACTCTAATGCTTTTCAGTACCTCAAAGAGACATTTCCAACGATGAGTGATGCCAAAATCACAAAAGGAGTTTTTATAGGACCTCAAATTAGACATGGAAAACACTCCATGTCTATATTAAAAGCTGACTGATTAGAAACAGACAGCTTGGAACTCATTCAAGGTCATCGTTGATGGGTTTCTCGGAAACAGAAAATCTGATGACTACAGAGAATCGGTCAAGAAACTTATAAAGGATTAAGAGGCCATTGGAGCAAATGCATCTCTTAAAATGCATTTCCTGCATTCTCACATTGATTTCTTTCTTGACAATTTAGGTGAAGTAAGCAACGAGCACGGAGAACGGTTTCACCAGGACATTTCAGTGATGGAACAGGGATATAGAGGAAAATATAGTCCAGCTATGATGGGTGATTTCTTTTGGTTTTAGCAGAGGGAAAGCAGGTCAGCACAAAAAAGAAAATCAAAAACTAGTCACCACTTTCCCTCTTCTGCAAAGAAAATATCAGGACAGTGACTAGATAATTCAGCATAAAAAACATTAACTTTCTGAGTATAGCTTTTATATTTAAAACTTACATAGTAGGACTAAATTTTCAAAATGGATTAACTTCACTTCAGGACGTGCTAGAAACAATCCAAAGATATCACTGTAATAAAAAAAATGCATATAATACACATTATATTGTTCAAGCTACATAATTTTTTTTTAATTTTGTCGCACAGTGTTATCAATACATCACGCACAATTTGCAAACGCTTCCTTTAACATTTGCAAGTATACAACCCACGATGAATACTTTGATAATCAAGCATATCTAAAGCCTCATTTTCCACCACTGTCAACTCTAAAAATCATATTTTTATCAGGGGTCAAACTTTCAAGAATCAGCAGCAATTTCAACTCATTTGAAATGTCGTATGTCAAGGCATACCTTCCAATATCCAATTTAAAAATGAAGAACTGACAGCGACAATCAAATTAGAAATAGTTTATTCAGTTGTGTCTGGCTGTTGAACTTGTACTGTTGTCCTCAATGCATGTGATAATTCAGATACTGCAAACGCCCTAAAAGCTTCTAATAACGGCTTTTTGGAATCCAGCGATTGCTCTACTTTTCGTTTTATTTAGCCTGTATATTTTTTTTCTGATATCCATCTTTTAATATTAATTTAGGATAAATCTTAAAATTCACTCAGTGGCAGACGATTATAAATTAACAAGACTTGCCAGGTAGTAAAAAAAAAACTAAATGCCAAAAACATTTTCGAAGGACAAATCAGCCTACAGAATTCCAAATTAAACAAAAAAAAAATAAAACCGAAACATGCTTGTGCTTGTAGTCAAAATGTTTGAAATTTTTAATACATTTATTTATGTCTAATAAATAGTTAATGTTATACTTAACTTGGATTTAATTGAGTAATAAACCTGAATGGCATTGACAGTTAAAAATAAAAAAACGTTTTATTTTGCCCCCCCCCACGGAAAAATGATTAGAGGGTGAACTTTTTTTATGAAAAACAAAACATACCCATATTTTCTCTATTTGTGATTAAAAGCTCCATAAAATATGATATGGGGATATATGGTTATATTTTAGTCATACCCCTAATATAAATATATTGCGCAAGAGAAGTATTTACAGTGTTTCACAATGTGTGGTACGCTTACCCCCAGGAATGCGATAACAAATGTTGCGGTGATACTGCAAGGGTTGAGAACAGCCTGTATACATGCGCAATTAATTATGAAATTAGGGAAAACAATGACGATAAATACAATATATGCACGTTTTGTTTTTTACGTTGGTACTGTGTATTAAGAAATTAAAATATGGTTACAGAGGTTCCACAATTTGGGGAACAATGTGCCAGAAGATGAATGTCATATAGAAGATGATGAACGTCATATTTCATTATGTCCTATAAGAAATATTTTTCGTTTACTTCACTGAACTTTTTAAAGACGTTCATCTGCTATACTCTCTTACACAGAATTATTTTATTTTGAAGATCATTATTCTGAATGCTGTTAGATCTTCTTTTATGAACGCAAACTTCTTAGGCTCATTGATAAATGCATATAATATTTTATAAAACTATAAAATACTATTATTAATGTAAAAAAAAATTAAAATATCTTGTTAAAGCTAGAAAAAATTACAAAATGAACATTAATTTGCCTGTAAAAATAATTTGTACTGTTTAATAAAAAATACTAATAATTGATTGAATCTGATTTTGAGGTGATGTTTTGGGAACATTATTTTTTGCACATGGATAAAGCTACTTGTTGAAAAAAAAATGTGAAATTAATGTCATTTATAATTAACTATATAGTAAAAATTAAAAAACATTATTTAAATAAAGTTATGATTCTTTTTATAGGAATTTTTTTTTTATTTGCATTGAACTAATACATATTCTAAATACTTTACCTAGCATTTGAAAATAGTCAAGAGGAAGATGAAACATCACCAATGGGTAAGAACATTAAGTAAATTTATAAAATTAAAGGAAGTGGCTACAGTTCCAAAAAGAAACGGGACTCCGTGTTATTTTTTTCGGGGTCCAGCTATAGATGCGCATGCGCGGCAGACGGACTGCTTATTATTGCATATTTTTGGTTTTCGGGGCTAGGGTTAGGGTTAGGAATAGGGTTAGGACTAGGGTTAGGTTTAGGGGGTTAAAGTTATGGTTAGGGATAGGGTTAGGGATAGTGTTAGGCTTAGGAGCAATATCTATAGCCGGACCCGGGAAAAAAAAATTCGGATTTCGGCTATTGCGCATGCGCACATCTACAGCCGTAAAATATAACGTCCGTCTTGAGCGCTTGAGCGCTCGCGCATCTATAGCTGGACCCCGGAAAAAAAATACGGAGTCCCGTTTCCTGGACCGTAGCCACTGCGATCTTTAAAACACACACACGCACAAACAAACATATACACAAACACACACACACACACACATATATATATATATATATATATATATATATATATATCAAGCCCAGATTCTTTTACAATTATCTCAATCTGTAGCTAAACTTCTTTTCATTTATCCTTATGCAATCATCTCAGATTTTTTAAACGAGTGTCCAGAGCAGTTCCTATTCTCTGCTACGATATATTGAATTACAGTTTGTGTCGCTTAAGATCGATCAGAAGCGAATATTCGAAACGTAAAATGCTAAATGGGATTTCATTAAATACTGCTAATTCGATTTCAAGATGATATATGGTTGGACTAATCATTTATTCTGAAACTTATTGTTCCCTACCCAATAATCCTGTAGCATATCGGTATGGATCGACGACCTTCTGTCTTAAGCGAAATTTTCCCCACTCTGTTTCAGTAGGCAAAGCGAAATTTTCCCCACTCTGTTTAAGTAGGTAGAACAAGACAGTCTTTGTGGTCCTTCGCTGCTAAGGATTCGCTCGACTATCATCAAAGTCCTGAAGTAACGTTTCTTCTCTTTTGTAGAGTTGCACTTGCATGGTTTTTAATTCTCTATTGTTTTGTCCGCGTACCTAAGGGTGAGTGTGTTTGTGTGGGAATGGGAAGAGCTGCGTAGTAAATGAACGAATTTTAACTTCAAATTGTACAGTGGAATTATGTTATTTCTCGATTTGGCGCTACTCTGAACTTTCAGCGTTTCGGTCAAATTAACGAACCTAGGTGCTGCGATAAAGTTTGCGCCAGAACAGCGTGTAGTATTCGTACACCACGGGGTGCGCAAAAAGTTTTGAGCTGTTACGAGCTACCCAAGCTGAGAACATTGGGTAAACATGAAACAATGAATTATTGGAAATCATGACCTCAAATGTGGGGGGAGGGGGGGAGGGGGGGCTAAGTAGAATTTTAAAAATATGATATTAAAAAACCTGCCATGAAATAAGTCATTCAAATTCCACAATTTTACAATAATATAGGAATATTCAATGCAATAATGACCAAACGTGTTGTTTGTAAAAACAAAAACAAACAAAAAATCTTGAATCAAATTAATGATTTGCAATTTTATAAACTAATAATAACATCTTCGACTGTTTCGAAGAAAAAATGACAGTTTATTGTAAAGAATGCTAGAACTTGCTTTCAATAATTTGAAGTCACAGCCAGCTTTAACCTAACTATTTAGTTCTCTGTAGCTAAATATTTGTATGTTATTAGTCTCGTCTTTGATTACATATGTATTCAGTGAGTGCTGATGAGTTGTGATTACAAAACGAGCTACAAAATATAACAAATTCACATGAACTCACATGATCAAATCGTTTGGTAGAAGATATTTCTAAATATAAAGCATAATATCTTTTAACTGCTATTTTTAATAAAACATAGTATATAAGTTGTTTTTTTTTTTCACACAGCAACAAAGCAAACTACAAAAAACAAATAAAAGAACGAAAATGTAATAATTATATTTTGGCCTCCACATTTAAAAGTTTCTCATAATTAACTGGCCACTTGAGGAAGTAGATTTAGCAGACGATAAAAAAGACATACGTCGACAGAGATGCATTAAAGTAGGAAGTTAATTGTATCACATCATTCACTCTACATTATTTTGTGTGTCTTTCATATCGACAGTAAATATAAATAAATATATTTATAAACTAGCTAACTGTCTATTCTCAATGATTTATAATGTAGTTATGTGTATTGTATCACACATATCTGTGGATATTAAAATACACAAGAAACTCTGAAGAGACTGGCAAGTCTGACAATGCTAAAAATCTATTATATACACCTACCTGGATTAAAATAAATAATTTATAATAAGCACAAGAAATAATACTAGAAGAAAATGTACCCATGACATAAAGCTGCTCATCTTAATATGCTGCACAGTCGTTCAACTTCACTTTGAATATTATTTCTTGTTACCAGGGAAAAAAAAACAACTGATGATTATATTTTTAATTCCCAGAACCTTACAGGCAGCGTGATTCCCATTATGAATTACAGGATGAAGGTAAGTGATTTTTAAGTTACAAATAATATTTACGACTTTAATGTGTTCGGTATTTCAAGCTTCTAAACTTTTCTCATATTAGAAGATATAGATTCAAACAACGGTCAGCAACTTTTCTGGCATCAAACACCAAGAAATTGTCGAATTTATTACTAATAACCACAAAATTCACAATTTTTTTCAACAATAACCACACCATTCATGAATTTTTCAACAATAAGCATAACATTCACGATTCTTTTAATAATAACCACAAAATTCACGTGGTTTTCACTACTGACCTAAATAATTTACGATTTTATTACTGGTAATTACAAATTCACAAGTGAATTACCAATATCCAAACAAAATCACCAGTTAATTTTCGATAACTACAAAATTCAGGAGTTTATTCCCACTTTTTTGTGCGTGAGTGTGATACTTGTTTATTCTTATACAAATGAAAACAAATCACACATAAATACAGTATATCGAGCAATATTAAACTGCAAGGTATTCTTGAGGGGGCGTGGACAAGCGGCCACCATAGACATAATTGAATTGCTAACAGTAAATAATGCGCTAGACACAGTGCAGCGTCTCAAATCATAATTACACGACAGAGAGAGGAATAGAGAGACCTATCCACCGCAGTGTATCCTTAAATCCCCAACACAAACGGAATGTGTTAATGGACACATTATGACATTATGATGATAAAAGAACTATATTTAATTTTATTTTCACTTAAGTAGGTGGTGGCTTCTTATACATTTATTCTGACGACATGCATACTTTTCTTTAGCTTAATTTTCTTGCGAAACAACAAAGGAACGCGCATCAGCACCTGTTTTCCTTAGTAAAAGTTAATACGATTTGGAGAAAAAGAAAAGGATTTACAATTGGATAAACATTATGACATTTGGAAGCTTTTGAATAATAATCGAAAAAAAGAAAAAAACTTGAAAAAAATAATTGATTTTTATGTACACACATGCACGCACAAACACGCAAACACAAACACACACATATCTTTATGATGATTTCCCTTTTTATTTTAATAGTTAATGAACGTATTCAAGGGAGTACTGCCATCCCTGAGACGCAGAGTAAGGTTATTTACTTAATTTGACTTTCATTGTTTGTTGTTTTTTTTTGTTTGCATGCAAAGGATATTTTTAATAATTGGTTGAACCCCTTATCTATAAGAAAGAGATTAAAAATTAGCACGTATTTATTTAACTGACTTTAAGTTGGGGAAGTAAAGGCGGCTGGGCGTCGCGCCAACCACACAATCCCTTCATATGCCGAGGTTATAGAAACAGATGAACTCAACACTTCATCTGCCCAATTGGCCCATTTGGGCAAAGGGAACTTTACTTACATATTTATTAGAATGACTGAAATGTTAAAGTCAACATACGATGACTTTCTTTCAATCTCATTTATATCCCTAAAAATATGGAAATACACCAATTAAATATATATATATATATATATATATATATATATATATATATATATATATATTGTTATAACTCTTAATTCTGTTTTTAAAATCAAAATAACACACAGGCGTGGATTCCAAGAGTATTTACTATATACACATAGGTAACGACAATAACATCACGGTCATCTTCTTGCCTGCTTCTACGTCACTGTCTCTACTGCGTCATCGCGTTCACTCTGTAGACTGTACGGTGCGCACAGAGAGGGTCGTAACAATATATATATATATATATATATATATATATGTGCGTGTGTGTGTGTGTGTGTGTGTGTGTAATTTATATGAGCAATCTTTCTCTATCCTTCAACAATCTTTCTCTATTCTTGTACGAAACTAGATTCAGATGAAATACTACAGCATTTGCATATTTGGAATAATTGTTTTTTTCTAAAATTAAATAACCTTAACGTCTCCATACGATCGCCTTTATAGGAAAATTGATCTCTGTAATTTTTATTACAAGTATAAGCTGCTCCTGGGTATAACTTATAATTACTATTGAATTTCTACCAAAATATGCTAAATGGTTACTAATAATACTACAAACAAATTACGAAAAAAATATTAATTGTTGTTTATTTAATCTGAATAATAGGTTATTCCAGCTATTATATAAAAAAAAATCTGAAGAAGATACATGTTGGAGAGGCACAATTCTATTTGTTCCAAAGCATCAAAATAGTCTAAATTTTAGTATGTGTATGTTTCTTTTTGATTGAAAATATTTACAATTCTACATTATGTATACATGTACATCTTTCAGGTACAGGCGAAATCGAATTGGACAAAACAGTCGCAAATCCATCATAAGAGAGTAAGATATTTTAAGTGTATTATTCGTTTAACGACAATTCCTAATGATGAGAATTCCTATTAATGACGATTCATATTAATGGCAATTGCTATTAATGACAATTCCTATTAATAATATTTTCTATCGATGACAATTCCTATTAATGACAATTGCTATCAATGACAATTCTTATTACTAAAAATTCATAAAATTTAGACTTGACTACGTAGTTAAATTAAAAAAAAATCATTTTGGGCTAAAAAGTTAAGAAAATAATTTTTGCTTTTATGGTTTTAGCTGGCAAGGTTATGTTTTTAATGCACACGTTTTGCCAATGAGTTTGTTTATTTTTTTCAAATTTTTAGTACGAACTATATAATACCTAATTTAGAAAATAAACAACTGAAAATATTCAATCACATTACTTACTATTCCATATTATAATACTACACTATTCATGGTAAAATATAACAAATATTAATAACACATATTACTAAAATTAAAAGCGAGGATAATTAAAATATAGTTAAATTAATATGCCTATTAGATCCGCGGCTCTAAAACTTGTTTTTGCGACTGTACCCCAAAGGTTTCAAAAGTATGTTTGCCGCTACCCCTCAAAGTTAAGTTCTTAAAATACTTTGTTGTTATGCATAAGCTTTCCCACATCCCTTGGGGTACGGGTACCATCGATTGAGAACCGCGACTATTGATGGGCATCCACGTGTATGATTCTTGTAATGAAAATGTTTATAAATAATTGTGAGATATAATGAATTTTTTTTTACAGATTATGTAAGACAAGTGACAACTAACAGTTCCACTAAAAAAATATTTTATTAAATGTATCTATGAGGAAGTAAAATGTATGCGGATGATACTTAATTCACGCAGATGTTAAAAAAAGTGTAACCCTTTTCAGAATTTTTAATGTTTGTGAGCCCTTTAGCACTTTGAATATATTTGTTTATTGTGATGAGCTAACGGAAATTAATATATGTAATGTTTATACTTGTAAATGTTAACCATGTGTTTTTTTTTTAATAATTTTACTTAAAATTTGTTTTAGTAGCTGCTTTTAAATTTACAAATTAATCAAAGTTTTTTTCTTAAATATTATTTAAAATCATAGTAACTTAATAATATTACCAACAATTAATTATATTAATATAAAATGCATATATATATATATATATGTATATGTATATATATATATATATATATATTAATGCATGTTATTTATATCAAGATGGAAAGGTTTTTTTTTTTTTTTTAATATTACAAATGCATCTTGAATTTTTAATCTTGCCTATTTCTAAATTAACAGAGTAGATTTTTTTTTGTAATAGCCAATTAGTATTAAAGTTAAAAGATTTAATAGAAAACGTATTTAAAACCTTTCATTCAAATCTTCACCAGATGGATATATTTTTGCTCATTTATGTTCATCAACAGTGAAAATTGTATCTATTTACGTTTTCATTGTTGAATGTAAGGTTGTTGAATTTTGTTGCATTGTTGACTTTTTTTACCGTTACTTTTTTCCTTGTTGACATTTGTACTGCTGCCTGGTATTAAGTATACTATGGTCTATTCTTTACTGCGTTTTCAATTGATTTAATTTTTAAATCATAATATTTAAAGCGCCTAGTTTATACAGTTTTTATTACAAAACACTTTTACTATTTTATAGGTTAATTAACTTACTTAAATAAATAAATGATTGTCCTGAAAAGTTTGGCATTAACAATGTTTAAATCGTAAATGTTTTCATACAATTTAAAATCTGTTTCGATTCAATAAACACTCATTTTATTATTTTTTATATTTATAAATATTTTTTAATAAACGATCAATGTATTACACTTTACATGTAATATGTACTTCATCATCGAAAACTGTAATCAAATTTTGCACTTTTAATATTTTAAAATGATATATGATTTTTTCTAAGAAATAATACTTTTTTTTTAAAACTAGTTCTTTATTCGCTGACATAAACGAAACTAATTAACCGAAATAGAGGAAGAGAACATTAAAATACACATATTTAAAAAAAAATAACCAGTTTTCATTTTTATTTATTTACAATTGACGTTTTTGCTGTCAAGATCTTGCAAATGAATTCAAATCTATGTGTTTCAATCAATAACGTTTGAAGTATATTTTTGAGTTTTTCACTAATATTTCTTATAAAAATATATGTAAATGATATGAAAGGTAATACTTTTCTCGTTTACTAGTACTTGAAAAATAAAAATTGTCAAAACGATCTAATGAGTATGTTTGATTTAAAAATGAAATATGTAATAAAGTAATAAAATATAATTATGTCATAAAATGTTTCTACCCCCCCCCCCCATTAACCCTAATCATAAAGACACAGCAAAAAAAATTCATCAATTAAAAAAAAAAAACTTGAAATTTTTTCTCTGAGAACAAAACACCTTTAACAGGCGGTATGGTGGCTTTTTGATAATTAGCTCGAACTGTGAGGTGTAGGGTACAGACACATGCAATAGTGCAGAAACTGTTCTAATACTGTTTACAGTACATATTCTTATCACCTTTCGATGCTCAATGCAGAGCAGCAGGATGTCGCCTCGACTGGGGAGGCAACCAAAACATTTGTAAGGGCCCCCCAAGCGATTGGGGAAGGGTTAGCAGTGGCATTCAAAATGTATTTTCATTTATTGTAAGAAATAGTGAATCAAAGGTGCCCTCTCGCTACCATAGTTTGTCAGGGCCCCAAGTTTTCTTAATTTGGAAGTGGAGTTGGCCCTATAAAAAGAGAATGCATTAATCAATAAGGAGATGTAAACATGCATATTTACATTGATATCATACATGATATTTTTTTTAATAAACTAAACTTATTAATTTTAATTCATGCATTGTATTGTAAGATAGTTGTGTTTCATGTTACGTTTGTCATGCCACGGGCTATTTTACAAAATAAACACTAAATTATTCGGGTTGTAGGGGAACTTGACGTAACAGCAGAAATCAAAGTAGATAACGGTGGGTTGGGCACTTAGTTCCAAATGGAGATTAGGCCTACCAGAAGTGTAATAGCAGTATAAAAGACAATTTTTACACGCCAATCTCCAAGGAACGGATTGTTTGTCTGTTGGCCACTGGGTGGTCTGCAATAGTCTTTGTCTATGCGCATGAGAGTGCTGAAGCTGTATGTGACAATATTTTAACCACTTACTTTATGGCTTGACGATAACAGTTTTACGTATCAGTAAATCACAACTGCGTCAAGAGAGCAACTATATGTACAACTACTTATAGTGAGCAATACAATGTGTATCAGCATCATTGAGGAACACTATGCACATCTCTATGTATGAAAATACACACACAAATCCATCCCCGGCTCACATATATTAAGGCTTCTGACTATATCCGGTCAGTTTCTCTGTATGTCTGGGCCTAATCTTGACCCCCCCATCTCTCTATTAGACATATCTTAAGCTTCTCAACCATGTACACTAACCACGATGTCTGTAGATGACGCCACCGGTCAGCAATCACATGACCATGGCAATGTAGTAACAACAATTTATCTCCAAACAATAAAAACAACAACTCATCTTTGATGAGACTATTTTAGTCTGTAACAAACGGTCCAATACAATTTCTACCTGGATAACCAGCCATCTGGTCATTCGTTCAAGTCAAATTTAATGGGATGGATCAACCCGATAATGGGGGGGGGGGGGGGGGAGAGATTTCCGACAACTGATTATTAAATCACAGACGTCTATAGTTTAAAGAAAACACATGTGTGCTCAAATGTCATACTTATTGTTATAAATATGAAAAAGAAGTTCAATAAGTAATAACAATTCTTATAACCTGTATATAACCTGTATATAACATGTATATAACCTGTATATAACCTGTATATAACCTGTATCATTCTTTGTTCTTTATATTTTAAATAAGATTTTGTTTATTATAATATCTGACTGGTTGGCATTATTAAAATTATTTTTTTATCCGGCCGATATAACAGTACCAAAATGTCCAGTCAACACGCTGACCATATTTAATGGGAAAACTAAATTTTCATTCATAAAATCCTGTTATTGTTATCAATCAAAGTTTATCGAAGTGTTGACAATCTGTGGAAAAAAGAAGTTTGTAACTAAAACGATTATACAGTTAAGTCTACAGCAAATATAATTTTATTTAACTTATTTTTTTTTTAAATTTCATTTCATGAAAAAGATCACATTTTTAGACATTAAAAAATCATTACATTTAAAAAAAAATCTATTTGACTTATACTCTTGCTGAAATGTAAAATTTTTGGCAAGCTTTTAAGAAGCTGAAATGTCAAGTCCTTTGAAAGCTTGTGGGAAGCTCTGCCAAGCGAATTATATTAACATTGTACATTACTTTTTTTTTATCAAACTTAATAGTATTCGCATAACAACCAACTATGTGTCTCATTATCTATACTTAATGCTTAGAATAAACTCTATCAGTTACTTTACTGTAAAGCCATGTTTAAACGGATTTGTTATTCAACTGTTGTACATATTAAGTAAATTTCCCTTATATTCCGCCTAAGGTGCCATTGGGGCAGATGAAGTGTGAGTGAAGTCCCTGTAAGGATGAGATGAAATCTTTTAGATCCTATGAACCACTAATGGGACGGTTTTTATGGTGCCCTTCTTTCATCCCCACCATAGCCGACAGTTCAATGACAATGAAGGCACCAATGAACTATCCACACGATCATTCGCCCCTTGTCACTGTACAACTGTCGAGCTTTCCAATTTATTAAGTTCACGATAAAGATAAAATACGTTATTTATTTGGGGCAGAGAAACCAGTCAACTGAAAAGTAGCGTTCGGATTTTCCTGAAATTACATAATTGCTTTGTATTTATTTAGTTTACTCTAAGTAGTCAACATTTCTGTATATCGGCCAAATTAAGAGACAATATATAAGTAAAAGGTAATACTGAATGTAAATATATAAAGTAATACTGAATGTAAATATATAAAATGAGATAAATAATGTTTCAAATTTCGAAAAAGACACAAAAGAAAAGAATTAAAAAAAAAAAAAAATATCAAAATTATAATACAATGGGAAAATCCGATTTGACCCCGGAAAATTTAACCCTGTCAGCTGATTAAAATAAAGTAATGATTTTTATTACCTCTTTGTTTAAAAAAAATGTGTTTTAATTGCTTAAAAATGTGTATTAGTCTTTGTGACGTCTTAGCTTTGTTAACTCCATGTGTGTGTGATTGTCGAATTTGTGGACAACTCTACCCTGCGCGGCTGCACCGTTTTTACTTTGGCCTGTTACTTCAACGACGTAAGCTTACAACATCTCAATCATATTTCATTTTTCTGGTTCTTTTTATGAAACAAGAATGTAAAATTACATGTAATCATAGTTCTCTTTCCTCGATTCGATACATCAAACTTAATATTAGCAACTATAGTAATTAATTGCATGTAATTGTTGAGATCGGACCCCCCCCCACCACAGTACCTCATATTACGCTCCTTTCAGGGGTGTGGTCAGCGAAGCATAGTTTAAAGTGACCGACATCAAAGCCCTACTGTCAGGCTTTGATGTCCGAAACGCCCTCCCCCTATTCTTCTCCCGAAATCAAAGCACCACTGGACTCTGGTCAAATCTCAGAGTCAGACTTTGATGTCCGAAACGCCCCTCCCCCCTATCCCACACCCACAAGATCGGGGACCAGAAGCTGGAAGTTAGTTTTTAAGTCAGTGTGTTGTATTAGTGGGAGATTGGAGTTTGGACAGAGTGTGAGATTAGAGTTTGAGAGATATAGTCGTGCAGTCACGAGTAGTTGTTAATAAAGTGCACTATTTTATATTTCAAATTAATAAGTGTTGACTTATCTGTGTGTTTCACTGTGCGTTTATTGATTATCTACAAAAGAGCCCGTAACAGTAATCATAGTTTTATTTCAACGATTCGACACATCAAACTCAATTTTAGCCACTATAGTAAGTAATAACTGTTCAGTTATAGTACTTTTTGTAAGGTTTGAATTCTTATAGAAGTTATGCACGTTCCAAAACGCCCCCGCCACCATTCGAAAACCATATACCATTATTAATTATTTTTTTTTGCAAACCATTGGGCTACTCTTTGTTAGTACCGCCAGGGGCATATTGACCAACTGTCCCCCACCCCCCCCCACTACTCGCTACGCCACTGCCGAGATGGAGCCCTCGATGGAAACCTGATATTTGTTGAAGAAAGTAAATAGGGCTGACCAGTTGTATTATCGACACAATCCCCACGTGCTGTTTATTCAGATAAATGAGAACTCTTCCTTCATCTTACCCCGATGGGAATGTAAAGCGCTTTATCAGTGAAACTCAACTTTACTGTAGACTGAACGGTTCTGGGTTCGATCCCCAGTGAGTTGTCAAGACCTCTTGGGGAGAGTTACCAACCCGACTAGCTTGTAGTTAATAGTTTAGTTTACTTCGAGCTACCCACTGCTAGTTTTTTTAAAGGGGCTAGTTTCCATTGTGCCACTTTGGCAAGATTCTTATGTTAAACCCTCTCTCTCTCTCTCTCTCTCTCTCTCTGTCTCTCTGTCTCTCTCTCCCTCTGTCTCTCTGTCTCTCTCTTTCTCTCTCTCCCTCCCTCCCCCTTCCCCTCCCTTTTCAAAAACTGCGCTTTTTGTATTTCCCAGTAAATTCAGTTAAGCCGGTGTCGAGTATACTGCTATGGTAAGAATTTTTTTTTTTTTTCAAAACTAACGTCAGACAGTTTAACTAGCCCGCGCCTAGATTGCCCAGAACACATCCGTCCTACTTTACACTGGACGGGAAGTAGCCCCCGCCCCATTAAGTAGGCTCTTGACATTAGCTGACATCACATGTCTTGGATAATGTCCACATATGGAACTGTTTTTTTGAATCACTCGGACAGGCGACACATGTTTACATACATTTTAAAATCATTTAGTAGAGTTTTTCGAGATTGTTTTTTATAATAAATATTCTACCGCGCAGACCCGATGTCTCCCTGTTAGCTGCAGCGTTCTATAAATATCTGGGTGGGCTCCTCAGTTTGTCCACTGTTTATAATGATGTCCATTGTCTGTAGATCTTAATAGATTCTAAACCTGTACTGGTTCAGTGGTCAGCCCTGTAGGAAGGTACACACATGAGCAAACTAGACCCATTACCATTTTTTTTTCACTGAGAAAAAGAAACTCTACCAGTAAAAGTTGTATAAATATAATGATATAAGCGTCACGTAAGCTAATTTCGCCCTGAACTTTCTCGGAACGCCTGTAACTTACAAAACCCAAGAATGGCTATGGGTACACAGGGCGTACCGCCCCATGTATCCCACCACCCCAGTGGTCGGCAAAGTGCGGCTCCGGAGCCGCATGTGGCTCTTTGGCTCCTTAAGTGCGGCGCTGGCATTTAGTTTTATATATTATACAACTTATTTAGTGTACAACTTATTTAGTTTAATAAAAGTTTACTAAACAAGCAGATTTGGCTCCCAATTCTTTTTTTAATAGTTGTAAAGTTCATATTTGGCTCTTTGGCTGATACGTTTGCCGACCACTGCACCACCCCATCATAGTGTACTCCACTGCCTGTTAGGATAACATGTTACATGCTAGGCCATCATAAAACGTACAAACTGACAGTGTATTATACAACTGAAGACTACCATTCGGCCACCAAACTGACTCTGTCCCAATTTAATGCTCCTGTCGCAGTTAAGGACACCAGTGGTTGTTGGGAGGTCGATATGACCTAGCTTAGTTCATGTTCGCCCCTCTTGTTCCCAGAGACTGCCATGTTGTTCTGCTTGTATAATGAGTCATGGTTCCCACATGTTTGCATTGGTGTGTGTGTGTGCGCGTGCGTGTGTACTAGAATGTCTGTGTACGTACGTGTGTGTGTGTGTATGCGTGTGTGTGTGAATGTTGACACTCATTAGAGGGTATGAGTAGAAACACGGACATAAACATTTATTATTTACCACATCAAATGAGATTTGAATCTTATTATTTTATTTTAATGTGTCTGCTTCTGTGTTAGTAGGGCTCTCTCTCTCTCCCTCTCTCTCTCTCTCTCTCTCTCTCTCTCTCTCTCTCTCTTTCTTTCTTTCTTTCTCTGAACTCTCTCAGTGAAAACCGCGGGGTGAGATTGAGTCTCTTAGAGCCCATTAAATCAAACTCGTTGTGTTAGGTTAGCAGGGCTATCGCCGGCTGTTCTTGTGCCCTTGGCACCATTTACCAACATCCACACACTAATATCTAATGTCTTCAATTTTTTTTTTTTTGCATTGTACTGTGTCAGGCGGGGCCCATTAGGGCATGTGAACCTGGAATGTATTCGGGATGCAGCCACCCACCCGACCCCTTCCCTACCGCCGTACAACGTAACTGGTGTGAGTGCTATACCAGGAATACAATATAAATAGAAGAAAAAAATTGGTAGTTTAAATCGTAAATTTTCTATTTTGTCAAATTTAAACTGTAATTATAGTTTTAATGTGTAGTCTTTCTTCAATGATCCTTCTCACAGATAAACATCGAAACTAAAACTAGGTAAACAATATCTTAATGATAATACATTTTCATTGACACATTTTTGGATTAATTTTAAATAATTTGTCATCATCCAAGTAGTAGTAAAGGGACGGGCGGTCGTGCGGTGTAGAGCGCTCGACTGTCGACCGGAGGGTCCCGGGTTCGAATCTCATTAAGAACCATGGGATTTTTTCATGTCCTGGTGAAAGTCCCCAAGTCCACCCAGCTTTAAATGGGTACCAGACTTTAAGTTGGGGGAGTAAAGATTATAGAAACAGATGAATTCTACACTTCATCTGCCCCGATGGCCCGCTAGGGTTAAGGGAACTTTACTTACTTACTTACAAGTAGTAGTAACATATAAATTAAATACTGTGTATTTATCCAGCTAAATGTAACCCATAAATTACATACTATGAAGTATTAAGCAAGATGAAGCCCAAAACAGGAATACTCTTTGTCTAAAAAGGCCAAACAACCTTTCTGAAATATTGGTCTACATGGGTTGAACAAAAACGTGTTACTTTCGCTCTGACAATAAAACTAAACACTTTAATTAACACAAACAGGTTCATGTTTTTATGCCAGTTAATCATCAGGAGAGAGGGGGGATGGAAGTTTGAAACAACTACTTCTTTAAATGTCGTACTATAACCAAAGGAAATGTGACACATGTTGATTGCACATATAGGCTAGCGATGAGAACATCCGGAAATAGTTACATGCTGACCACTTAATGCCTCAGAGTAACACAGCTGTCCAGCCATCAGACAATTAGACGGCTGTATCACACTAAAAAGAGCTGTCTCACAGTAACACAACCGTCTCACAGTAACACAACCGTCTCACAGAAGCACAACCGTCTCACAGTAGCACAACCATCTCACAGTAGCACAACCGTCTCACAGTAACAAACCCGTCTCAAAGTAACACAACCGTCTCACATCAACACAACCGTCTCACAATAACACAAACGTCTCACAGTAGCACATGCAACACAACCGTCTCACAGTAGCACAACCGTCTCACAGTAACACAACCGTCTCACAGTAGCACAACCGTCTCATAGTAACACAACCGTCCCACATTAACACAACCGTCTCACATTAGCACAACCGTCTCACAGTAACAAAACCGTCTCACAGTAACACAACTGTCTCACAGAAGCACAACCGTCTCACAGTAGCACAACCATCTCACAGTAGCACAACCGTCTCACAGTAACAAACCCGTCTCAAAGTAACACAACCGTCTCACATCAACACAACCGTCTCACAATAACACAAACGTCTCACAGTAGCACATGCAACACAACCGTCTCACAGTAGCACAACCGTCTCACAGTAACACAACCGTCTCACAGTAGCACAACCATCTCACAGTAGCACAACCGTCTCACATTAACACAACCGTCTCACATTAGCACAACCGTCTCACAGTAACACAACCGTCTCACAGTAGCACAACCGTCTAACAGTAGCACAACCGTCTCACATAAACACAACCGTCTCGCAGTAACAAACCCGTCTCAAAGTAATACAACCGTCTCACATTAACACAACCGTCTCACAGTAACACAAACGTCTCACAGTAACCGTCTCACAGTAACACAACTGTCTCACAGTAGCACTACCGTCTCACAGTAACACAACCGTCCCACAGTAACACAACCGTCTCACAGTAACACAACCGTATCACAGTAACACAACTGCCTCACAGTAGCACAACCGTCCCACAGTAGCACAACCGTCCCACAGTAACACAACCGTCCCACAGTAACACGACCGTCCCACAGTAACACAACGGTCCCACAGTAACACGACCGTCCCACAGTAACAGTAACTCAACCGTCTCACAGTAACACAACCGTCCCACATTAACACAACCGTCCCACAGTAACACAAACGTCCCACAGTAACAGTAACTCAACCGTCTCACAGTAACACAACCGTCTGTCAAGATATAGAGTAGGTGAAGGGAGTATGTTTGAAAGGATGTGTTCACATCTCGGTGCGCATGTTATAAAAAACGAAACTTGTGGCGCTCTGTTAGTGAACAGCCGCTGGTGACGTACAACGCATAGATTTGTTACGTTTATTTGTTTTGCATTCGCCCATGCCATGTAACGGCTTATTTACATACATGTTTGATGTGTGTGTTTATTATGCATTCACCATATTTGATATAACCGATGCATTTACATGAAGATGTTGATGTGTGTGTGATAGGTTGATCGTTCTGGAGGTATGTTGTATAGTTTAGACAATACGATTGTATACTGTAATATCGAAGTAGCATTGTGTGGTCATATATATATGCATATCGTACATGATGTTGTTTGTAACATGTAGGCCCTGAATCTGGAAGTAACATTTAAGTCGTATCGGACGTGAAATGGCTCTGCCTGGTGCACCGTAACAGCCCTGACATCCAGTCGTTCTGGAGGCATTTGAGACCCGGACGGCCCAGGATTGAGAGACCACTTGAAAATTATAATGTAATAATCTGATCTATTATAATTTATTTATTGAATGTGGGTGATGCAAATCGTCACATAAATCATATATATATTTTCTGTATGGTCAGTTATAAAGTAGTATTAAAGTTATTATTTTTTTATTGTTTATACAGAGTTATTTGATTGTATACGTCATATTTATATATATATAAATGTTAATGTGCATGTCCAACCTACGGGGATCTGGGTGAACCTCTCGCAAACGTACGCCTAGACCACGAGTTGATCAAATTGGGTTGTGACATTCTGGGAGCTCGTGGGCCATAACTTGGTAGAAGTGTATTAAGTAGATTATTATCACTGAGGTTGCTTTTGATTGTTTTATTTTTTTTTTCTTTCTTTGGAGATATGTTTTCATTCATTTTTTCCCCATGAAATGTGTTTTTATTAATTTGTATTGTTTTTTTTTGTTGTGTATATTCCTTGCATGCACCTGGCGGTGTGGAGTTGTCTGGCTAAACAGAGGTATCTGAAGGAGAGTAGGAGGACCGTGGCGCAAAGAGGTGTGCTGTGTTTTGTGTTACTGTTGCAATCAGAGTCAGACTGAGCGGCGACGTATCAAGATAGGTCTGTTTGTTTTTCTTTGTGGTCGTAACTTCAGGGCCTCCAGGACAGATCTGAGCATTCCCGTTATTATTACATAGAGTAGTAGAAGAGGAAAAAAAAAACAATAATGGCGAATTTTAGACCGCGAACGTTTGAAGAACTAGAAATAGTGGCGCAGAAATTAGGATTTAAGGGCAAAAGCAGAAGTGATTTCATTAGGGAGGAAATGAGTGTAGATCGAAAGGCGTGGAAGGAGATCGAAATAGAAATGTTAAAGAGTAGTAATAGTGTGAGTGATGGGAGCCATAGACCAAGAGAACAGCTAGACAAGAATTTAAAGATGATGATGGAGGAGGATGATTTGTCCTATTATTTGGTCTTGTTTGAAGCCACAGCTGAAAGGAATAAAATAGCAAAGGAGAATTGGCCACAACATCTGGTATATAAGGTGACGGCCAAACTGCGGGATTACATGATCCATCAACAACTGATGAATAATAAAAACTATGATTATGTCAAAACAGAATTATTAAAACACGCAAATTGTACGGAGGAAGGGTGTAGAAGGAAATGGAATACACTTACCCCTCGAAATGATGATTTTAGAGAATATTTTGTCACATTGAGAAGGACATTGGAAAATTGGGTTAAAACATCCAACACTCCTGCTACTTTCGAGGGTGTAGTAGACCTGTTAATCAGGGACAGAATGTATAACATGGTCTCGGATGATTTATTACAACATATCTTATTGAACAAGCCAGACACGAGTGGAAAAGTGTTGGAGATTATAGATCATTATAAGACGGTGAAAAAGATAACGGAAATATCCAGAAATGAATTACCATATGTGGCGGCTGCGTCAGAAAATGTGTCTGTTGCAAACAGAAGAGTCTGTTTTGTATGTAATCGCCCGGGGCATTGGGCAAACACCTGTAGGTTTAGGACAAAGAGCAGAGATAGATCATACGGTCGAGGAGCGCCGACAGACAGAGGGACAGTGGGTGGCAACGACAGAGTCAATAACAACAACACGGGAAATAGACAGAGATGACTGTCCATGATACCGGAATTAAACGGTCAGCATCACTGTGCAGGCTGTCAGCAAGTAGGCTTTAGAAACATTTTAGTTGCGTGTCAGAGTAGTTCGGTGAAATTGTTTTCAAAGGACACGTTAGAGGAGAGGTCGGTAGGTGGCCTAGTTATGGAAAAGGGCTTTTTAGAAGGTAAAAAAGTATCGGTACTTAGAGATACGGGGTCCAGTATTATAGGGGTGAGGAAATGTTTAGTAAAACCAGAGCATTTATTGAAGGGAAACTACGTACTGAAATTGATAGATGGTCAAACATTTTCGTATCCTATAGCTCGTATTAATATAAACACACCATACATTAAGGGGAGCTACATAGCAGCGGTATTTAACGATCCGGTGGCAGATGTAATTGTGGGTAATGTAGATGGAATGGAGGGGGCACTATCTGGCAACGCAGTAACTAGATCTATGAGTAAGTTAAAAGACACAACAAGTGATAAGTTAGAGTCCAATGTGGCAGACATAGGTGTTAATGCGGAAACCTGTCAGCAGTTTAAGAGTGAACAATTAAGTGACCTAACACTAAAAGGTTTGTGGGACAGAGCTAAGTGTAGTTCAGTAGAGGTTAAAAAGGGTGGTGTTGTTTCATTCATAATAAAAGATGGTCTGTTGTACAAGCAGTTTCAACATAGAAAATACCCCGATATGATAGAAGAGCAACTAGTGGTGCCAGTGGGAAAACGGGGAGTAGTTTTAAAGGCAGCCCACTCGATATCATTAGCAGGACATATGTCAATAAACAAAACCAGACAAAGGGTGTATTCGCAATTTTTTTGGCCAGGGGTGGATAAGGAGATTAAACAGTTTGTTAGGTCATGTGATGTGTGTCAAAAAGGTAGATATCCGGGTAGGGGAGGTAAAGCGGAATTAGGGAAAATGAACGTCATTACCACACCGTTTTTGAAAGTAGCAGTTGACATTATAGGTCCATTAGAAATGTCCGACAGAAAGAATAGGTATATTTTAACATTAGTGGATATGGCCACGAGATGGCCTGAGGCCGTGCCATTGTCCAACATAAACACCAACACAGTCATTGAGGCACTTAGTAATATTTTTTCGAGAATAGGGTTTCCAGAACAAATATTATCAGACAATGGCCCGCAGTTTAAGTCAGAGCTATATGATCAGATTTGTCGTTTCTTCAATATTAAAATTGTGAAGACAACTCCGTATCACCCTATCTCCAATGGTTTGGTGGAAAGATTTAATGGGTCCCTTAAAAATATGTTAAGAAAAGTGGCGGAGAAGGAACCTAAGAACTGGGATAGATACATTAATGCAGCTTTATTTGCATACAGAGAAGTTCCAAATGCTACCACACAGGTTTCCCCATATGAAATGGTTTATGGTAGGAGAATAAGAGGCCCAATGTCAATTATTAAACATCTTTTTACAGACCAGTTTTTAGAGAAGGAGACTAAACAGGTTTATGAGTACCTGTTAGATCTAAAGGAGAGGCTGGCAGTGACATGTAGAATAGCTGGCGAGCACAATAAAGTCAACAAAGAGAGGTATAAAAAATACTATGATAAGAATAGTGTAAAAAAAAATATCAAAGAAGGGGATCTTGTTCTGTTGTTGAAACCGCGGAGAAGGAATAAATTATCTCTATTTTGGGATGGGCCTTACACGGTAGAAAAAAAACTCGGAACTTAACTACGTTATAAGAAAGGGTAATAGACTAAAGCAGTATCATATTAATAGACTTGTTAAATATCACGGAGGTTCAATAGCGAATTATGAGATCGGAAAAAGGGATAAAGACATTTTGGATGCATGCTTGGCGTCTATCATAAATGAGGTAGATACGGACGAGGCCAGAGACCCCTTTGATAACGAAATTGATGTAATCCCCACTCTAAACACTCAAGAAAATTCTAATGATCTAGAAGATATTAATATAAACCCAAGTCTGACAGAGGAACAAAAGAAAAAAATGATGGAAGGACTAATGAGGTATAAAGAAAATATAACAGATATACCAGGCAAAGCTAAAGTGAAGGAGTTTAAAATAGAATTGACTACAGAGAAACCAATAACGCTCAAACCGT
Source organism: Bulinus truncatus (assembly GCA_021962125.1). NCBI lineage: Eukaryota > Metazoa > Mollusca > Gastropoda > Planorbidae > Bulinus > Bulinus truncatus. The sequence goes on from JAGDYQ010000417.1 coordinate 200,592, forward strand.
ATGTAGTGCCTCTCCATATGAGAGACACACTGAATAAGGAGATAGATAGAATGTTAGAAATGGATATCATAGAAGAATCTGATTCTCCGTATGCAGCACCTGTGGTGTTGATTAAGAAAAAGGATGGAACGATTAGAACATGTGTGGATTACAGAAAGCTTAACGCATTAACTCAGTTTGATGCGGAAGTAATTCCTGATCAGGAAGATCTATTCTCACAACTCAATGGGGCGCTGTATTTTACAAAAATAGATCTGACAAAAGGTTATTGGCAGATACCAATTGAAAGTAGTAGTAAGAAGTACACTGCTTTTTGTGTGCCAGGAGGGCACTTCCAGTTTAAGTATGTGCCATTTGGGCTGGTTAATAGTCCTAGTTTTTTTAATAGAACTATGAGAAACCTGTTAAAGGGGTTAGCAAATGTTTTATTTTATTTTGATGACATTTGCATATTTAATAAAGACTTTGATGATCATGTAAAATCTGTTGATGAAGTATTTAATAGATTAAAGGAGAAGGGCTTTACTGTAAATCCTAGAAAATTGGAAGTGGCTTATAATAACATCAGATTTTTGGGACATGTTGTGGGTGGGGGGAAATTACAGCCAGACTCCAACAATGTGGAGAAAGTATTGAATATTAAAATACCACAGACAAAAAAGGAGGTGCGTAGTCTACTGGGGTTGGCAAATTACTATAGTAAATTCATTCCGTCTTTCGCGGACTTAGTGTGGCCGTTTACTAGACTTCTGGAGAAGGGAATGCCCACGAAAGTTGTCTGGAACTCTGAATGTGATCAAGCACTGGAGAGATTGCAGACTTGTCTATCGCGCTCTCCTATTCTTTTGTTAGCTAACCCTGATAAACCCTTTATTCTTCAGACAGACGCGTCTGATAAGGGTATCTCTTGTTGTTTACTCCAGGCATTTGGGGGAGTACTTCATCCGGTTAGATTTCTTGGCAGAAAATTGTTGCCGAGGGAGCAAAGATATGCTGTCATTGAAAGGGAGTGTCTTGCGATTGTCTGGAGCGTGCAGCGCCTGTCCAGATACCTCTGTGGTACAACCTTCACAATACAATGTGACCACAGACCACTGTCATTTTTAAAAAGTGCATGTTATAGTAATCAACGTATTATGCGTTGGTCTTTAATTTTACAAAATTTTAATTTTGTTGTTGAGCACCTGGTTGGTCGCCAAAATGTAATTGCAGACACGTTGTCCCGATGTGTCTAACTTTTATTAAATTTTTTAAAATTTTTGTGTTGATTTGTGATAAAACAGAAATTTTCATTTTTGATTCATAAATTATTTGTTGGCACAGGTAATGAATAATGTATGCTTTACTGTGTATTTATTGAAATATGTTGTATATATTAAACTTTGTATATTTAGTTAGTAATTTTTTGTGTGGGGGTTGTATATCATGTTTTGGGTTGGAGTTATATGCTACATGTTATTAAGCTATATATATATTTTTTTTTTTTTCATATGTCCATTTTTTGTGACCAAAAATGGCCAACGGGGGGAGGGTGGATGTCAAGATATAGAGTAGGTGAAGGGAGTATGTTTGAAAGGATGTGTTCACATCTCGGTGCGCATGTTATAAAAAACGAAACTTGTGGCGCTCTGTTAGTGAACAGCCGCTGGTGACGTACAACGCATAGATTTGTTACGTTTATTTGTTTTGCATTCGCCCATGCCATGTAACGGCTTATTTACATACATGTTTGATGTGTGTGTTTATTATGCATTCACCATATTTGATATAACCGATGCATTTACATGAAGATGTTGATGTGTGTGTGATAGGTTGATCGTTCTGGAGGTATGTTGTATAGTTTAGACAATACGATTGTATACTGTAATATCGAAGTAGCATTGTGTGGTCATATATATATGCATATCGTACATGATGTTGTTTGTAACATGTAGGCCCTGAATCTGGAAGTAACATTTAAGTCGTATCGGACGTGAAATGGCCCTGCCTGGTGCACCGTAACAGCCCTGACATCCAGTCGTTCTGGAGGCATTTGAGACCCGGACGGCCCAGGATTGAGAGACCACTTGAAAATTATAATGTAATAATCTGATCTATTATAATTTATTTATTGAATGTAATACTATTGTGGGTGATGCAAATCGTCACATAAATCATATATATATTTTCTGTATGGTCAGTTATAAAGTAGTATTAAAGTTATTATTTTTTTATTGTTTATACAGAGTTATTTGATTGTATACGTCATATTTATATATATATAAATGTTAATGTGCATGTCCAACCTACGGGGATCTGGGTGAACCTCTCGCAAACGTACGCCTAGACCACGAGTTGATCAAATTGGGTTGTGACACCGTCCTACAGTAACACAACCGTCCCACAGTAACTCAACTGCCTCACAGTAACTCAACAGTCTCACAGTAACACAACTGCCTCACAGTAACACGACCGTCTCACAGTAACACGACCGTCTCACAGTAACACGACCGTCTCACAGTAACACGACCGTCCCACAGTAACACAACTGCCTCATAGTAACTCACATGTCAGACGGCCAGGCCAAGAAAACAAAAATCTACCTCATCATCTTCAACAGGCCTCCAATGGGCAGCAACCAAATAAGTAAAACTAGATTAGTTTACACTTGTCAATACTGTGCCTCGATCCTCGGTGAGAACCATGTGAATTTTTCCAGGTGAAATGTGTTTCAAAGTCGTTCCAGAAGTCCACCCAGCTTTAAATGGGTACCTGACTTAAGTTGGGAAAGTAAAGGCGGCTGGGCGTTGTGCTAACCACACAATCCCTTCATATGCCGAGGTTATAGAAACAGATGAATTCTACACTTCATCTGCCCCGATGGCCCAGTGGGGCTAAGGGAACTTTACAACACTGTGCCTGTCAACACTGCGAAATAACTAGAAACATGGTATCCATTCATCTCAACACACCCCTCCCTACACACAAATACCATATAGAGTCGTGTTTAGTGGTGGGCACCCGAGATAATGTAATCCATCATTCAAGGTCATACAGTAGAATTAAGAAATTCCAATCCTTTTGTTTCAATGTCATATCGCTGATGCAATGTTTGTAGAAGTGAAAATTTCTGTGTACGGGTTTTTTTTTCCTTTTTTTTAAATCTTGTCTGATCTGGTTATAGAATTCGGTTATTTACGGATTTTTCTTTCTGCAACTCTGTTGTGAAAAAAAAAACAATGTATCGGCAGCCAAAAAACGGCCGGTCTGATAGTTAACCTATACTGCCAATATCGGTCCGACTATCGGTCGCTCCCTACAAAAAATGGGCCGATCCGATATTGACCGATAGTGCCAATATCGGTCCGATACCGATCCGATTATCGGTCGCTCCCTAATACATGTAATATTGTAGCGCATTTCTAGAATGTTATTTTATAGCGCATCTTCCAGTTAGTATTACTATTACTATTTTTTTTTCCTTTTAGTATTACAGTTACAGTTAAAATGTTTTTTCAATTACAGTTTCAGTTAGTAGTAAACTGAAATCACTTTTTACAGTTATTAGAGCCATTTCAGTAACAGTTACAGTTAACTGAATCAACACTGGTTCCCCGGGCAAGAGTTAAGCTCTCTACACCACTGGTCATGGTTAAAAAATAGTTTCATATTAGTTTAGTAACAATAAAAAAGACAATTGCTATATTTAATTAAAACTTCATTTTTTTGTAAAAGAAATTGTAAGTAATTATGTTTTTTTTTTTTATTTCTGTATGTTTTCAGCAATCGAACAGGAAAAGACAGCTAAGAAATTCAAAATGTCTTAACATCGCCACGCCTTTCTAGCAGACGAGTGTACGGAAGAGAATGAATGATGACGTGAATACAGACGAGCTCCTCAAATTATTAATAGCATGCCATTGCTTGGCCCCAAAATAAATAACATGCCAGAACGGGAATGTCATTTCCAGCACTGATGCTGACTTATAATGAACCAGACGGTGAAAAATTTACCAAGTTTTCACTCTGTGTGCATGGATTTGTCAGAATGTTGGTTTCGAATGTAATAAAAATCTGGTCAAGCTAAAAGTGTATTATTTTTATTGGCATTTTTTTTTATTTGCGTGTTAAGGCTTTCTTACAAAGATTTTTTTTTGTTATTATAACTGTTTATATATTGGCAACATGACAAATAAAACATTTCATTTTCTAGAGGGAGTTTAATAATTTTACTATTAATAACAAGTATAAAAAACAACATATTGTTTCTTACTTTCACCACGGTTTTGTTTTTTATTCTATTATGTGTGTTTGCTGAATTAGTGTGTGGTAAGTGTTATGTGTGTAGTGCCTCGAATGACATCATCAGGTGTAGACAACGTATTGTATAGCAGAAGCGAAGTAGTTGACAGCCTAGTGCCCCGCTGCCAATTGTGTGTGTGTGTGTGTGTGTGAGAGAGAGAGAGAGAGAGAGAGAGAGAGAGAGAGAGAGAGAGGCAGTGACGTAGCGAGCTTAACTCGCGACCGGGTCACAATACCTTTTTTATACATTTTTAGCGCCCCTCCCCATTCGAAAACCATATAATGTTATATGTAAACTATACCATTATGTGGGTAGCGCCCGGGGCATGATGCCCGCCTTGCTCACCCCTCGCTACGCCTCTGATTAAGACCATCTTGATATCTCACATACACACACACCTGATGAGTTTCACTGACCAATACTCCAGAGCCGTCCCCAGGCGATTTGGCGCCCTAGGCAGTCATCTATTAGGACGCCCGCCCCTTCTTTTGAAAGTTTTTTTTTTCTAAAATTTGGCGCCTCTAGCAATTTGGCGCCCTAGGCAGCTGCCTATGTCGCATATGCCCAGAGCTGGCCCTGGTCTACTCTAGCCACTACTACAATTGATCTAAGCTACCAATATCCAATGTGGCTGGACTCAGTATAACGCATAGCTGACTAATCTGTATGGTGTTTCTTTTATCTGTCTGGCTACACTTACCATACTTGCGTTTTTGCTTGACTTGACATGAGGTGTGAGATTGACAGACATAATTTTATCGGGCAGCTATTATACCTGAAATTCCCATTTTGGTAGCTCTGCTATAGAGCTAGGTAATTATCAAAAGAAGGTAAGGGGGGCGAAAAGACGTGGTGAGTATAAAATTTAGGTCAGATATTCATACATTATATGTCCATTGCTAAAACATCACAAAGACTAATACACATATTTTAAATAATTTAGTATGTTTGTATTTTCCAGACGAATGAATGAGTACCAATGTTTTTTTGTCTTCCGTTGGCAAAAGAAATCACTAGTGAAAATAAATAAAAAAACCCGTTGTTTTCCCATCTCGTTATAAACTATATAAACTCTATAATACATCAACTACTAGCACTGCATTAATATTATTTTTGTAAAAAAATAAGAGACTATCGGCAGAATTAACTGTGTTTCTACTGATCACAGCCATTGTATAGGGCTAATGGTGGCTAAATGTGGATCTTAAAACCGAAAACGGCTCTTCGGTGAAATTTGCATTCGGCACCTCCCCCCCCCCATCATAAGGCACATTTCCATGTTATTTTTAGTATAAACATGATAAACCGGTTCATATATTAAGTACAGTTTCATATCACATCTAAGTTATTTGAGCCGCGACCAGTGGCTTGAAAACTTGAGTGCATACTGAGACGAAATCTTAAAATGCCACCCCAGTTGTTTTTTTTTTTAAATTCGAACGCCTTAAAAGTAGAACAACTTGGAAACCGAGCAAATTATTTTAAAATATTTAAGAGTACGAATAACTAATCAATGTGGTTAGTCTGAACTACAGATGACAGGAATGTAGTTAATTCATCGATGAACTATCTACTCGATGAAGTCTCAAGCAGCAAGATACGTTTTTTTTGACAAGTCATTGAAAGCATGACATTTTAGATCCCATAAACCACTAATAGGACTTTTTTTTTTGCACTGCATGTCTTTCATCCTAACCACAGTGCATTGGCCATGGAGGCACCACGAGAGACATATGTAGGTGACTGGGACTCGCTTGGAATCAAACCCTTACCCCACATCACAAAGGTCGTTCTGCAGCAAGTATTTTTAACCTTTTTCCCTTCTGCTACCCACAATGTTTAATTAGTGTCTAAGATGCTGGTAGCTATCATGTGTGTGAAGTCCCTGTAGGAATGAGATGAAATCTATTAGATCCTATAAACCACTAATAGGACTGTTTTTATGGTGCCCTTCTTTCATCCCCACCATATCCAATAGTGCAATTGCCATGGGAGATATATCGATAACTTGAGCAAGACCTGAAAAATGTCATTTGTCCTCACCGGAGATCGAACCAGGCCCTTCAGGTCTACAGTCAAACGCGTTACCGCACGACCATCCGCCAACCAGTCTCATTGAGTTAGCTGTTACCAAAATTTAGTACCGCTCGAAGACTTTTAAAAAACAATTAATGTTATTTCATAAATATGACTTTAATTTTATTTCATATTTTTAAAAGAAATTGTGTCTTTATTGAATTATACGAGTTTTATTATCTTTATTTGCTACTATTATTATTTTCTTTACTAGTACTGTGAGACTCCGCTTAACGCTGTTTCGTTTATCGCTGTTTCGGTTTAACGCCCTTTTTTTTAATGTGGGATTATTCGAAACGCAGTGGCTACGGTTACGCTCAACGCGCATGCGCTCTAGCGCTCTAGACGGACTATTTTTTTGCCGAATTTTTTTACGGGGGTCCAGATATAGATATTGTTCCTATCCCTAACCCTATCCCTAACCCTATCCCTAACCCTATCCCTAACCCTATCCCTATCCCTATCCCTAACCCTATCCCTATCCCTAACCCTATCCCTATTCCTAACCCTATCCCTAACCCTATCCCTAACCCTATCCCTAACCCTATCCCTAACCCTAACCCTAACCCTATCCCTAACCCTATCCCTATCCCTAACCCTATCCCTAACCCTATCCCTAACCCTATCCCTACCCCTAACCCTATCCCTAACCCTAACCCTAATCCTATTCCTAGCTCAAAAAAAATAGTCCGTCTAGAGCGTAACCGTAGCCACTTCGTATTCGAAATTGCACGCACAGCGTTAGGCTTCCCGATATCCAATCAGTTTAAATGTGTTTCTTCTTTCCTGTGGTGCTATACGAACGTATTTTTATCGTTTGAAACATTAGTTGACGTTATTGTAAGTACTATCTAAATTTATATAATATAATGATGTCGAAAAAATAGTACAATAAACAGCAGCAGGTCTTTTTAATGATGAGCTCAAGTAATTAACGGACCAAGAAAAAACACATATATATTGAAATAATTGATTCTGAAGAAGTGCAGGTCATTGGGCGTGGCCTTGATATTAACACTTAGCCGTAGGTCGAGAACTGAAAAAAGTGGCGCAATGAAAATTTTAATAGCGAAAAACGTTGTAATTGTATCCTAAAAAAACAACAATTCGGTACGCTTTGAAGAACCGTAAAAAAATATTTCTTTCTAATTAAGCAGTTTCAGATTTAAAGACCCAAGTACAAAGAATAGAATGTAAAAAAAAATATTATGAAATTAAGTCAAGGAATGCGGACTAAATCAGCGGAAGATTACAAGTATGTGAGTTCCACTTATAGATAAAAAAACCCCCACTTTTTTCTTCTTCTGGGGAAAAGCTTTATTCTAATAGGATATAGCTGCTGCATACATGGACGTGAGAAGTTATTAACTGCATTACTTGTAGACAAACTGAAGCGAAATGCTTTTCCTTGGAATACACATCTTCACAGTCGTCGGTAAGGTGGCATTTTATTCTCCGGTGAATATATAATACAACAATCATTTAAGAAAAAATGTATTAGTGAACTTAAAAGATTCTTGAAAATATTATTATTCTTTTTTAGCATCATCATCAAGCTCTGCATGATACTACTTTAAAAATCTCAAGAATATGGACTTATTTTATTCTTTCATTTTTTAGGTACTTAAACCTGTTAGATAACACATCTACACACTTAATATCGCCAATTAATCTAAATTACTTTAAAAAAATATATTTTTTTGATGTCTATATACTACATGTTTACAAACTAAGTCACAACATCGAGACTAACGACCCATTTTTTAAATAATAGTAATTCAACAATTTGAGGTGGAAAAATGTTTACAGTACGTTGACCTGATTTCAACTAGCGTGCTTTTTAGATCTAAAAATAGACTCAACCAAAGAAACCATCGGCCTAGTGCTAGTCCCGAAATTACGTCAACAATTGTGGGGAGGGGGGGGGGGGTTGTTCTAGAACAGCTTGACGGATATTGACTTAGGGGTGTGGAGATTAACTGACTTCAACAATTTCATTATTTTGGTATAAAAACTGAAATATTTTATGACATTCTAAATCTTGACAGACACACTGTTGTTAATCTTACAATTAGGTAAAAAAAAAAAATATTTATTCTCCGAGATAAATTGATGGTATCTAAAATATGCTCATTCTATCTGAATTTTTAGTATACAGTGTAAGAGTTTATATAAATTAACCCTATTTTGATCTATTTTTAGCCATTACAATTTTGAAATAAAAGTAAAAAAAAAAAATAAAAAAAATTACCTAACATGTTTATCAGTGTGCGTGTTCTGTGAGATATTTCTATCTGCAGAGTGCTCATTCAGCAATATTAAATTTGTACAAAATATATTATGATGTGAAATGTTACAAAATTTTATTGTGGAATTTACAAGACTTATATGGTCTAGCGAAACAATTCCTTTTTTAGCCATCGACAGCACATTTCTTTATTTTAATTTATTATTTCCTTTTTTTTTTTTTTTTTAGCTTTACCAATATTCTAACTCTAACTACAAAATAATTTTATATTGGAAAGATAAAGAAGACTTTCGACTTTCCGACCTAATGTTGCTTAATGAGTATGACATTCGTACCAGAGGTGTGCGGATCTTGAAAATTAGCGTCCGCGTCCGTCCGCGGATTTCTATCAATGATCCGCGTCCGCAGAATCCTGCAACATTGGTCCGCAGTCAGTCCGCGCGTCCGCATTGCTGAAATTTAGCTGTTTAAATGACTTGAAATTTTTTATGGTAACGCTAAAGAAGATCCGCGTCAGTCCGCGAGTCCGCAACTTAACCATACGAAGCGTCCGCTGTCAGTCCGCGGATTCGGAAAAGTCTGCGGATCTGCGTCCGCAAGCGGACGCGTCCTCTTTCCGCTCATCTCTGATTCGAACACTCCCGATACTGCAAAAGGTTGTACTACTTTACCTAAAAATTAACTACCTTACATATAGTAATCAAATATAAACTTTTTATTAAAGTATTTCTATTGAAGTTTCTTTCCCATATATTTCATTATTACTAAACATATTTATAACGATTTATTTTATTGCGTTTAAATATTGATTTATTTGTGGTATAGTCAGTAGCATTGTAAAGGCGCCGAACTAGTAGGGGCGCTGAAATAGTAATCTTGAAAACAATATTCAGCCACTGGACCAAACATAAACAATTTATGGCCCTCAACCGAGTACGACCCGTTTGACAGTACATTCCCCTCCGTTAGTTTACATCGGTACCGTTTACACTTATTTACGTTAGCTCATATAAAGTATTAAACACACTCCATTCGTCTACTCTTGGTCTAGATCTTCAATCAAATTTAAGAACCCATTGTGGGCCTTCCGTGATTATAAATCTACATCTGTGATCTTACCTGAAAACATATCGGGAAGTGTGCACGCACACATATCATAGTCATATCCAGTCATAGTTCTAGATATGTACATAAACTACTTTATATAAGCTGCTTACACAAATGAACTTTAATTTTGTTCAAAATATTTCTGCAAACTGGGAGAAAAAATGGACTGTTAAGTCGATTTTTAACCATTTTGAAGCATTTCCATTATGATAAAAAGTATTACACTGGTCTGCGTTTGCAATTATTTTTCTGAGGTCTGACTTTTTCAACAAGTTTCTAGATCAGTTTTTACCGCTGATCTCAAATATGTAATTGTTTATTTTTCAATCAGGTCAAGTTTTTATTCTATATCAAATTAAAAACTACTGTTGTAATGTACATTGAAAGATACATGTAGAAAAAAAAAATAAAGTTATTGTGGAAGAAATGGCTTTTTCAAACATTTTCGTCGGTGATCTGCATCTGGATCATCTCTTTCGAGGCACAGTCTATATTTACATCCCAGCGTCCCGCGCATAGCTCTTCCATCACACGAATGTCTTGATAGGAACGCTCCCCCGTTCTTCACTCATATCGCCGCAGTAGTCTGGAAAAAAGTCCAAATCTGAGCTGAGGAAATTCATTTTCACATACATGCGTTCTCCAAGAGCTTTGAAGCCATAAAGTAGCAAATTTTTTTTACCGGTTAAGATACCAGAATAATGTTGCTGGAGGTAACAAGTGATTTTTTTTTGAGCCGTGATCTCAATAGCTGAGCAGATTCTTTCGATAAGCATAAATCTCTTGTCAAATCATTTAGTTCAGCTTGATTAAGAGGTTTAGGTTGAGTTCATTCAGCAACAGGATCATATATTGCTGGTTCGTCCAAGATATCCATGTATTCACATGACTCAGTTGATGAATCGAGATTGTCAGGTGGTTTTGAAATTTAAATTTCTGGTCCATTGCGGATGCAACAATGGGATACTTTACATGATTTTTATTTCTTATGTTTATTCCTTATTTTCAAACCACTGGCACACCAAAAGGAAGAGACGGTTGGTTCCAACGTCGTAGACCCTCGACACATATTTTACAGCATAGTTGTGGTGCAAAGGGTTTGTCCTGATCGCCAAGTTTCACACCAAAAAAGCTTAATAGTTCTTAACAAATTTGTGATCGGCGACTGCCTGTATGACAAAGAGACTGAACCACATATGTAGCTGAATCTGTTTGGATCGTTTTTACGCTTTCTTTGCTTGTAAATAGAATTTGCAAGATGCTTCTAAAAAAAGTACATTCAAATTAAAATAAATTAAAGACAAGATTAAAAACATATTTTTTTAAAAGTATATAACCTGAAGCTTTACGTACAATAAATGCTACAAATAAATTGAAACATTTCGCTATCTCTTATGAAAACAGATAAAACCAAGATAAACAAAAGTATTTATTGTTAGCTGTTATATACATTGCTAAAATTGTAAAAATGGAAATTCTATCGGTTGTTTCCTCACTTATTGCAAGGTACAGTAGAATACAGGTATTGCAGCATTTTAGAAATTCAAATAAAATAATAACTTGACCTGATTGAAAAAAAAAACAATAACATATTTGAAATCAGCGGAAAAAATTTAACTAGAAAAATTGTAAAAAACACAGACCTTGAAAATCACGCAGACCAGTGTCGTCAGATGTACAAGTAACATTATAAGGTCACACATACAATGGAGATAGACATCAAGAGCAGCTGCAGTAAATGCACCGTGCATCTTGAAGTAACTGAAGTCTACTTCAAGATATGTCAGAGTACGCAGGTCGTAACTTTTAACATAATCTGTAGCATCCGATTTAGTAACTTAAAATACTTTCTCATGAATGTGTTTGCTCGGATGTTGTCAATGATTGACAAAGTCAGCAAATGACTCCAAAGTAAGGACACATGTAAAACAATACCGCTATGATACTTAGAAATTTATAAGCAAACCTTTTCAAGGTGTGTAAATAATGGAATGAAATCATGACTACAGACAATGATACAAGAGGGATGTTCCAGACATATTCTTAGAAGATAGAAAGACGTGTGAGAGAACTGCATATAGAACAGGCAATATATAAAGGATGTGATCCTAAACACTAATTAAACATGAAATGTGTGGTTAAAAATTGTATGCATCGTTAAGAGTTTTACATTTTTCAGAATTGTGGGTAGGAGAGGGGAACGGGGGAAAATAATTGCACAGGGCACAATAATGGCTAGCTACGGCTCGGATTGTTGCGAACCGGATTGTTGAACTAAATTCATCGAAGAGTCACATTCTGGAGATGTGTTGCAGTTTAAAAAAAAAAAAAAAACTCGTTATATATACAAGTAAAATTATATTTCAATTATTACAATTAGCGGGCGGATTTGGAAGTTCGTTACATAACGTTATATTTGAAAAGGGGTGGGGACTTTATATTTTTACTTTGTTTTGTGTATAAATGTGTATTTGTAGGGGGGGGGGGTTGTTAAAAATTGTACTAGGGGGATAAGGGGGAGGGGGGGTCTAAAAACTGCTAAAATTTGTTGACGTAATTTATATTGAAACGAATTTTTTCATTGAATGACTCTGGAAATAATCCGCCAGTCTGAACGAGACTGGTTACTCATACCCAGAGTTTACTACTCCGATGACAAATTTCTATTTATTTATAACATCTCCAGTTATCGAGTTTTTCTTGCAATATTCCTTATTCCGCATTAGCGATTTTTAAATCTGCTTTCACACATTTTAATGAATAGTATTTGATGTTTGCTTCTTATTTCACGTAAGTTTCCTGTTTTATTTTTTATTTTTTATCACCAGTCAAGACTGAAAGAAAAATTCTAAACAGGAAAAAAGATTTAACTTTAGCAATAATACAGTACTAATACTAAGTATACCATGATAATATAAATATCGATCGATCATGCATAGCTAAGTGTTGGATTGTAATTAGTTTCAATGGTTTATACATATTAATTATACATATTTAAGCATACCATGATATAGTCGAAGAAAATGCAAGAAAAGTATACAGACATAGCTTTATAAAGCTAGACCTGCAAGAGGGAAAACAAAATTTTGAAAATCTGCACGCAGAAACTGTTCCTAGTTCTGCCTCGTAAGTTCGATTCCCTATATAATAAATTTACATTAACATGAATCCTTATTGTTACTCTTTCATTTCACATTAGTTTGTTACTTTTATTTCACTTCAGTGTTTCTCTTTTGGTAAACTCAAGGAGTGTGCCATAAACAATGAAAAAAAAACAAAGAAACTCAGCCTGTGTAAGCCCAGCATATTTGCGTCACGTTCTGGCACTCAGTGATCTACAGTAGACAGCAAAGACACAAAGAAAGATAGCAGAAGATGCCAAGAGAAGAAGGCTATAGATCACAAATGTCCAAATTTAATTTAGAACTGAACAAAATGCCCTGTAGGAAAATGTCTATCATGCTGTAATCATTATAAAAATTAGGGGTGGGAGGAGGTCTTATATATATATATATATATATATATATATATATATATATATATATATAAATATGTATATATGTACATAATCTGAACTTTTGTGATTGCTTTTCTTATTTTATACCATGCTAAAAAATTAAGATTTTTTTCCCTTTCTCTTTTACAAGGAATTCACGAAAAATATTATTTTTGAATTTCAAGAAAACTTTTTTTTGTGTACCGTGTTTCTCTTGAGGTAGAGAATTTGAATTTTTTTTTCTTAAATACCACTGCAAAAAAAATGTACAAAAAATTGAAAGGAAAACTTAAATAATTATTTTTTCTGATTTTTAAAATTTCAATTACATTTTTTTTTATTTGGTGGGGGTAGGGGGTTCGTTTTTTGGCTAATAAAACAGTATCAAATCAATAAAGGCTATTACAATAACTTTTTAAAATGAATTTTAAGTATCGAAATGAAATCGCAAAGTTTTTTAAATACATTTTTAAAACGGAATTGCTGAAAAAAATACATTTAAACTTAAACGTTGATTTTCTCAAAAACTTTATATTCAAACTTGGGGTTAAGGTTTTTTTTAGCGTCTTGTTCAATTTTGATTAAACTTTCTATATCTACTCTTCATATATACTTACATAACATGACAGCAGGTTTAGAATAAAATATAAGTAGTTTTTTTTTTTTTTTTTTTTGTAATTTTTTTTTTTTTAAAATTGACCATGTTTTATACTTATGTATATTTTGCGTGTTAAAATAAAAAAAAAAATGTTAAAAAACACATGACAATTATTTATTAAAAACCTACTGTAATTTAAACATTTAATTTGTTCTGATTACAAAAATATAAAATGTTTGAAAATTAGACAACCCAAACTCAATAAAACCTGCCCCGAAATATGCCTGAAATTCAATATAGCGACCAATCTGTTGACATTTTAAATATAGTTTTTATATCAAGTATTGTGTTACCAAGTCTCTAATTTATATATAATATTACACAATAAAAAGTAGGTCAAGAAAGTGATATTTCCCCTTGACAATTCTGTAAATTTTTAACCGAAATTTTATAAGATCTAATAAAACAAAAACAATTTTAATCAAAACCATTTATCTTTACAAAAAATAAAATACAATTAATGTTTTTCTAGTCATTTTGTGCTCAAGTGAAGTATGCTGTGTACCAGACGAGAAAAATGAAATTGTCCTACAGTGTGCTGCAATGAACTCTTACGTCTCAATTTTAGTAACTTATCCTACTGGTCAGAACGAGGTGGCTGCAGAATTCACTAATAAATCATGTGTTGCTTATAGAAATCTAAAATGTGCTGCCAAAAATGGTTTTAACATAGTCAGCTTTCCTGGGAGAGAAGCAGCACATGAAATAATGTTTTATTCCTGTTGTAATGGATCTGTCATAGAACTGGAAGGTAATACACTAAAATATTTATTGGTCTTAATTAATGGTTTTAAATTGCATATATATGTATATATATATATATATATATATATATATATATATATATATATATATATATATATACAATATATTATTTTTCTTCCTTTGGCTCTACAACCCATTTAGGTCCCTGTTCAGCCATACTACTTTTTTGCACTTTTCCCGATCCACTCTCTCACTCCTATGGGTTTAAGGTCTTTCTCCACTTCATCCAACCATCTGCTTCTTGGTCTGCCATTAGGCCTTTTCTCATTGGGTGTTGCCTTATATATTGCTTTTGGACCTCTGTTGTTTTCCATTATTTCTATGTGCCATACCCACCTCAATCATTTTAATTTTAGCTGTTATGTTTGGTTCTTCGTACAGTTCGTATAGCTCTGAGTTGGTTCTACTTCTCCACTCTTTATTGTCCTTTACTGAAACATATATTTTCCTATATATTTTACTTTCCCAAGTGTTTAGCATATTTTCTGCTTGTTTGCTGATGGTCCATGTTTCGCTACCATATGTTACTGCTGGTCGGATCATTGTCTTGTATATGGTTTTTTTAAGTTTTCTGGAGATCTGTCAATTTTCAGTATTTTATGTAGTGTCCAATATATTCTGTTCCCTACTTCTGTTCTGTTTTTGATCTCTATCATTATATCATTTTTCTCATTTATGGTTGATCCCAGGTATTTAAAGTTTTCTACTATTTCAAATGCTCTATCACTGATTTTGAAAAATTTTTCTTTTCCTTCTTTTTCATTTCGTTGTAATAGCATGTATTGAGTCTTTGATTTGTTTACTTTTAAACCTGCTTTTTGAGCTGCTGTTTCTAATTCTATGTATGCATTTGCTATATCATTGCTTTGCTTTCCTATCAATATTATGCCATCGGCATATGCAAGGTACTGGATGAGTTCTGTAAATATTGTTCCTGTTTTCATAGACTTTGTATTTATACTATATATATACATACATATATATATATATATATATATATATATATATATAGAGAGAGAGAGAGAGAGAGAGAGAGAGAGTGAGTGAAAGAGAGAAATTATGTATGTATGGTAAAATTTTATTTTAGATAATCGTTGGCTGCTTTTAATATGAGTTAGGAAATTATCTGATCTGTTAAGCATTCAAAAACTACTTTTTTGTTCATTTTTTGTTTCTTACAATGAGCTGACATTCTGTCATCCCCCCCCCCCACACACACACTTTTAAAACCCCGTCGGAATATCCTGGATTGTAATATATTTTAAACTCCTAAGCTCATAACATGGGCTATTATTTGCAACACTTTTTATTGTAGCTATACACGCCAATATTTTTTTTTCCCATTAATCGATGTGGTCGTTTGGGGCAATGCATGGACACGCATATCGGTTGTGCTTTCATACGTCCTTTCTGTGGGGGCTTATAGACTTGGTGGCTCCCATCTCCTCTCCAAGTCAGCGGCGAATATCTTTGGCTTTACCAAAAAAAAAATAGAACCATGTATCCTTTGAATGAAAAAAAACATGTTCATTATAGACCTGGATATCGAGAAGCCATGATTTTTTTTTTAAAAAGAACGTGTGATAATTAAATTAATGTAATATTAACACTTTTTGTGTTGTTTATTTTTCAATTTTATTGAGAAAAACAATAACAACAACAAATGAACTATGTAACAACGTATTTCCCTAACTACCTATACATTTGAGTCTCGACATAAAACCCGTTATAATTATAACGTTGAACTGGTTTGTAATCATGAATACATACTTAAAAAATAAATAATCAGATTACAGAAAAAAAAATTATGAAATATAAATTCAATTGAAATATTTTTGACTTGACTTTTTCTATCTATCTATCTATCTATCTATCTATCTATCTATCTATCTATCTATCTATCTATCTATCTATCTATCTATCTATCTATCTATCTATCTATCTATCTATCTATCTATCTATCTATCTATCTATCTATCTATCTATCTATCTATCTATCTATCTATCTATCTATCTATCTATCTATCTATCTATCTATCTGTCTGTCTGTCTGTCTGTCTATCTATCTATCTATCTATCTATCTATCTATCTATCTATCTATCTATCTATCTATCTATCTATCTATCTATATGTTGCAAAATGTGGGTTTACTTATTAGGATTTTAAGTTTCGTTGCAATATATTTTTACCCCCTGCAACAGAAAATACTAATTTTATTCTAAAATATACAGTTTACATTGTACTCCTGAATTAAGCTTAGTCTTTGACGATTTTCAAATTTTCTATCGATCAACAAAGTAGTGATTTTTAATATCCAATATGTGAGGGCTTATGGTATGAAAATATGTATGTATGTCCAAAGCTCCGTAAAGCTGCCTGTTATGTTCTGATACAATGCCGTGCAGCTGCTTTAGTATTTGGTGCGAGCTGATGGGGGGATTTGTTGTTATCTTGCCAAATGCTTCAAACCTAATTTTAACACCTCACGTGTTGACGAACCAGTTGACGACAGTTGAGCGCTTTACCGCACGACCATCCGTCCACAGGTTTAATACTGCCCTCGTGTTTATATTCCACTTTTATTGATCTTGGGCAATAAGAAAAAACAATCACTGTTTTAAGTAATTTTCAATTTTTCTTTATCCCTAATAACGTGTAAGCATCTACAGGAAAGGTATTATGTGACGTATGAAATAAGATGGTTACTTTACATACTATATCAGTAAAACACTCCTATGTCGACCTGGAGTGTTTTACTGAAATAGTATGTAACGTAACCATCTTATTTCATTCGTCACACAATAATACCTAACCCGTAGATGCTTACACGTTATTAGGGATTTTAAAAAAAAAAATTGAAAATTACTTAAAACAGTGATTGTTTTTTGTCTCTGGTTTGATATCCGATGAGGACCGATGGGTATTTCAGTATATGTTCAAAGTCCACGCTATATTTCTCCCATGGTGTATTTAGAGACCATTGAACTATAGGCTATGGTGGTGATGAAAGAAGGGCGGCATTAAAACAGTCCCAGTAGTGATAGATATGATCTAAAAGATTTCTTCTCATCCTTTTACAGGATCTTAACACACTATACTTTAGATGGCCTGAAAAAAAAAGCACTGGTTTATTTATTGTATTACATCGAGTTTCGAGTATAAGCACTAAAAAAAAACAAGCAATTAAGCCTGTTCCATTCTGGACACAGGACGTGTTAGCGCATTTTCATAATTGAAAACATTCTAAATTATAGTCATTTAATCGTCCGAAAACTCCGTCAATTGTTGCATAGCTCTGATACTTTCAATTAAACTCAGAACAAAAGCTTACTATTTCATTTGATGAGTTTCTTAATAAATATTGGTGAAACTACGTGCTGCAGTATTTCGCACCAAATGAACGGGTTATTGAACGTACAAGGTGTATATATAATATATAAGCCCCTTAGGAGCCCTGAAGCCCGGCCCTCAGAGGTCCTATCGCAAAATGAACTTTTGATGTACACATGGCAGGCCAAGACCTACAAAATGATATACACATCATGGGTCTAGGACTTATAGTTGCTGAGATATAGCGCTCCTTTATTAATATAGCTTATATAGTAAAAAACGGTACTAAGGCCCCTTTTACGGCCCTGAGAGGTCAGATCGCGAAATGAAAAAAAGTCATTTCTTGGCAGACCAAGACCTACAAAATGATATATACATCATGGGTCTAGGACTTATGGTTGTTGAGATCTAGGGTGTACACGGACAGACAAAACGGGGACAATAGAGCATTTTTTTTTCGAAAATGCTCTAAAAAGTTTCACGTCCTACTCGAGCAAAATCTATTACACTGCTAGTAATTTCTATAAATATTTATTTGATGTAAGACAGCTGTTGCGTTTAATGTAACACGTTTCTGATTGAGATAACTGTAACGGGGGTTTTGAATCACACCGTCAAGAGCAGGCCGTTTTAAATGTAACCGCCACCACTAAAAGAGAAGCAAACATATAGTGTAGTGCGACTTGTAAACCAATTGCAGTAGTGCACACAAATATATCATGAATAACACAAAGTTGCCAATTTTGTTTTTAAGCCTCCAAAATTTATTACGAAAAAAAATGAAATGTACTTATTCTCTCATTGGAATGTGCATACCTTTCTAATGCTGTACTTGTGTACATAATTGGTGATGAGTCACGTGGTTTGGTAATGAATCAACTGAGCTCTATACTAAAATATAGAGCTCAGTGGATGAATCACGTGGTTTGGTGATGAATCACGTGGTGTGGTGATGAGCCATGCAGCAAACTGACAAACAAAAAAAAAAGTCTTCAAAAAAAAAAAAATGACTTAGTAAGTACTTGTTGGGGCTCTATGTCATTAGATTTAAAAGTAATTCGTACTCAGAGGGGGGAGGGCCTATTTGGTATTTAAGGGCCACATGCGATGCCTAGTCACAGCTAATTATCCAAAAGAATGGCACTGCCTCAGTATTATGCTTCTAATCTAAACTGATGATAGCCACAAATTATTCATTTTCACTTTTTTTAAATAACTAGCTGTACCCTGCAAAACGTTTGCATAGACTTAAATCCCCTTATGGTTAATCGGTAGGCTAGATTATTTTTTGGTTTCGGGCAGATCCGATTTTTTCATGATTGTATTTTAAACTGGAATAGTGTTGTATTAGTTCTTTACTTTTGATTTAACGCAGAACCCAAATCGCTATAATCTATTTATTGTTTTCTATTAACATGACAATTTGGGTTTTTAAAATACATGAGTTGAATTATATTTGATGTGTTAATAATGGCTATTATCCTATTTTAACAGATTACAGAAAAAATTCACCATGCATTGCAAAGAAACCGGATATTAATTCTACAAATGAATTAGTGGCATTGGAGAGTAAAAGTATGTTAAAACTCTAATTAAAATGTTAATGCGATGTATGTGTCCTCATTTAAAAACACATTTCTTCTTATGTTTGTAACTTGCCGGAATGTATGTAGGCCTATGAGCATGTGAAAATTCTTGATAAAAATGCTCAAAATTGTATGTAGGTAAATTAGTGCACTTCTATAAGTAACCTGTCTGTCCTTAATAAGACAAATAAAAGAATAGGAAACTGGAGATAAATTGATAAAACTTTAAGTAACAATTTAATAAGTTTTTTTCGCTAACTATTTTAAGCTTATTTATGTTTATTACTAAGTGTATACTTTTCTTAATAATATAATAATAGATTATATGGTTATTTATATAATGAAGAGAATTATTTATTTTTTAGCTGGTGTAAATTTAAAATCATTTTTGCAGATTTTTTAGTAAATGGTTCACTAAAGTATACTTAGCACTTATACATATGAATATGCTAGTATTCGTCTACTTTGCTTGATTTATGCAAAGCAGACCCAAGCGTTGGAAAAAAATAAATACAATTTAATAAATATATAAATGAGCTTTTGGCATTTTTACCGTATTAAATCGTAATTTTTGTATAAATTCTAGTGCCCCTCACACTGTTGATCAACTCAAGTGAGCATCTGACAATGTTTACTTGCTCCAAACAAGGCGTTGTATGCTCAGTTCCAAACAATGACGGCAACTCAATGGGTTCTCTCGGCATCTCTGTAGACAATCCAGATGATTTGAATATAGAGTACAACATCTCTCAGTTGAACGCAACAATCTTGATTACCGCTAGTCATGAAGGACGATATAAGTTAATATGTTCAGTTAAAGACAATCAAAATCGCAATGAGGCTAGGGCTTTTGTAACAATCAATGTATCAGGTGAGTTAAACATTAAGAAAAAAAAAATTACAAATAGATTCAGTCAAACATATAAAACTGAACGTCCCATAACTTTTAACAAGCTAGGATATAAAAAAAAAAAATTAAAACTCAAACTTCTAGGAGTTTAATTAACTGTTGCTTTTGAATATATAGCGTAGTGCGGTGGTGGCGAGCTTATGGGATGCGAGACACAGTTAGCATGCGCATGCAAAGCCTCACCAGTGGGCACCAATGTTCCCTCTAAGCTGAGCGCGCGAGCGTTCGCTCACACTAATTCAGAGCGTCACTCAAAACTACACGTACGATCGCTAACTCCGACGGACGACATCGCTTAAATTGCTCAAAAATTTTGGCTTCAAACAAAATGTCGCTCAGAGAAAAAAAATTTTGCTCACTTCATATTACACCTTAGAGGGAACATTGGTGGGCACTCGACTAAAATATAACTTCCATTAATTTTAATTGGAGTGTTGGCACTTTGGATATTAAGAAATGTTGTTTTTTTTTTGGTTGGCTTTTGGTAACGCGTCCCCAGAATAAGTTTGCCACCTATGGCCAAGTTGGTGGATTACATTTTTTGAAATCTAAATTAGCATTTATAAGCTTTTCACTCTTCTAGCCCTCGAAATTTATAATAAGAGAAATACGGTTTGATGTTGTAAGCTAATTTTTAGTTGTTTCATTTCTCTTGAATAATTATAGTGATAGCTTAGTTTATTTTACATCAGCTAAATTCACATTATAATTTTAAAAAAAAATCGGATCTATTTAACTTTAAACCATTTGATTTATCAAGTTATAAATATTTAAAAAAATAAGATCAATGTATTTTATAAAGCTGATATAAGTGATTTAAAGTAAAGAAAAAAGTAGGGCGATTTGTTACTCCAATATTCGGTAGTGCGACTTAGTAAAAACCTTATGCAAACTGCAATATATGTTATGTTTCTGAACTAATTTTATTAATGTAAATTTATTCTTACAAATCTGATGATGTAACAATTTTTACACATTTTATTTTTTTGTCTTTTAAGATCTTAAACATGTAATATATTCTACTAATCTACACAGCAAATCCAAGTCGAACGCCAGTATTAGTCGTGAACAACGGAATTACACTCAAGGAATCAAATGACAAAGTAAATGTCAAATGCAATTTATTGGGTCAGTTCGATGATTTTGTGAATCTGACACTGTCCTGTCCAGGTGAAACAAAGTCTTCCAAAGATACATCAGTCACATTTCTCAAAAAGTTTTCTAAACAGGACAATGGTTTTAGTTGCACATGCACTGCCTACTTCACGTCCAGCTGCAATCCATCAAGTGAAGTCCATCACCAAATTATAGTCCCATGTATGTATTTTTTTTTTTAAATATATATGTCTTCTATTTCTTAGTCGCATATGTGTAAAATATGAATTCTAATTTGAAAAAAACAACAACAACATAAAATCATATATAATAATACTCATTTCCAGTGTGCGTTAAATCGAAAGTAAAGAATAAATACAACAGTATTCCAGTTTAAAATACAACCATGAAAAAAATCGGATCTGCCCGAAACCAAAAAAATAACCTAGCCTACCGATCAAGCCTAAGGGGATATAACTCTATGCAAAGGTTTTGCAGGGTACAGCTAGTTGTTAATATTCATGAAATTTTTTTTTAAAAACATTCTCAATGGCGTTTAAAAAAAAAAAAGACCGTCATGCTATGTAGAGCTTGCGGCTGTTGACGTGCTGTCCCTGGTGAGGGGGGGGGGAGGGGGCGGCGACATTGCAGTCTCGGGTATGGTCAGGATGAATGAAGGGCAAAGCAAAAACTGTCCAAATGTGGTTTCTGGTGAAAACAAGCAGAACACAACTGGAATGGGCTACTTGTTGCAGCAGGGAAGACTAGAATGGGATTTTGAATTGCATTTAATTTTCTTTTCGCAGTGGCTACGGATACGACTAACGTACTCTACATTTTTTTCCGGGGTACGGCTATAGATGTGCGCATGTTACAGTCTCCTTCAGAATAGTTCTCACCTAAGGAGCGCCCCCTGGTCGTCATTGTCGTCTCTCCTAAACTGTCCGTTGTCGCCTCCCGGTCTACTTCTAGAGTCGTCACACCTTTGTTGTTTACTACTCTATTGTTTTCTGACCACCTTGTCCTAAGTCGTCTGTCACCTTGTCAACCATTATTTGCATTACTCCCAGACACGCCGAGAGGGAGGTAGGGGGGTCATTGCCAGGAGGCCCGCATCTGTAAAGGGGCCCGGCCGCCCCGACGTCAATTTGTTCACGACTCATTTTTTTAAATAGGGGCCCGCAATGATGTCCTGCCCTCGGGCCCTAGTTGGCTCTCGGAGCCTCTGATTACTTCAACTTCTGATATATCTTCTTATCTTACAACGTCGAAAAGAACAGTCTGTCTACTCTAGTTCCTAACAAGGCCAATTACATACTTTGCCGAACGGGAACTCGGCATTTTATAGAATGCCTAGGCAATGTATGAAATAGCAATTTTTTTCATACTTTGCCTGAAAAAATTCAGGCATTCTATACATTGCCTAGGCATTCTATAGAATGCCGGATTTCACACTTTGCCGGTAACATCTACACCACTCGTCCACTCGACCCACAATCCATAAATACTGATTTTGAATTCCTCGAAACTTTCATCTGTCCACTGCAATACAGTGAATGCAATAAAAGCTTATTTTAATTTTTTTTTAAAATAGACTACTTCGTATTTTGCATTTTTGTGACATTCAAATTTATGCTACAATGAACTTAGGAGATTTTATTTGTGATTAAATTCATTTTGAAGGTAAAATAATTAGCTGATGTATATATGCAGTCATTATGTCTCCTTTATAAAGCCCTAAACAGACCATCGTTTTTCTGTGTTATGTGTGTGATGTCCATGTAAGGATAAGATGAAATCTCTTAGATCTTATAAACCGCTGATAAGGCTCTCGTTTTATGGTGCCCTTCATTCATCTCCATTATAGCCAATGGATGCACCACAAGCAGCGACTTTAGTCATAACCTAAAATATCTATAGGTGCTTACCGGAGATTGAACAAGAGACCTTCAGATTTGACAGTCAAACGCTTTTACCACACGACCATCCGTCCCCTTTTATTGGTTCTATTGCCACAACTATGAAATTGTGTGGCTACTACATGGTCAGCCACATTTATTTTTACCAAGAAATTTTGGAGTATCCACATTTTTAGCTTGGTGGGTATAAAGACATTGGTCAAACCCTATCGGACTCTATACATTTCGTCTAGCAGCCGTGTGCTCTACCACACTGCCGACACGACCCTACAATCATTATGTTGAGTCAATATTTTGTATTTAAAGATGGACCTTCAAGTCTTGATGTGCAAGGTGAAGACGAGCCCATAAACTTACTAAAATGTAGCAAAGAACAAATCCAATGCATAGTTCCACAAAATGACTTTTACCCTGGTGTCGACATCAACTGCAACACAGACTCACAGGAGATGATGTCAATTACTAAGAAAAACATATCCAACACACAAGGGACAGCTACATTCGAAATATATGCTTGGAAAGTTGGAACAGCCAGATTAATATGCAGAGCTGTAAACACTGAAAACGCAAGCCTTTATGTTGAAAGTGAAAAAAAGGTTACGCTACAAGGTGGGTGAGATACTAATTAAAATTTACTCTTATTGAAATTATACATGTATTATTGAACTTTACTTTTATGTATAATTTGTATAACATTTCTAAACTAATAACGAATGAAACAATACAAAATAAAATTAGAGGTACTATTGTGATTGCCTACCTGTACGCCGTAATGACAAAAACGACAGGAATATATATATATATATATATACAGACCGATCCCGGTCGATTCATGCCGTGCACAGTTTGACCATCTCACTAGTCCGCCTCTAATGGTGAAGCTGTCTTATTAATGCTGTAAACATGGAACATTTTAAAAATCTCGTTGACAGTTTCATTTTATAACGTATTGCACTTCTTGATATTTTGATTTAGAGACCTTAAACTAAATTAATTGATTCAATTACACTTAGCAATTAGCATGCTAAATAAACCAACTCGATGAGAATCATTTCTACCACAAACCGTCTTGTTGTAATAAGCATTTAGAACGGTCTAAGCATACTATATTTTTCTTTAAAAAAACACATAAAACAAAATAACTAGGAGTAACAATACCATAATATAACGAAATAATTTACTTATAATTTGTTTACCTACAATCGTAACACACCAATTGCACATATCAAATTGTATTTCATTTTGTTTGAAACATTATACATGTAATGTTTGGTTCCTACTCTGTATGTAGTTTTCTCACATGTCAATTTTTTAAAGAATAAGTCTGAATCATCCATCTTCTATCACTGTTTTTAGCCCTTGCCATGAATTTATCCCAGCATTTTTTATACTCTGAAGGGTCATTTATAAACTTATAGGCATCACAGCTGTAATGCTTTTATGTACGCACTTGCATTCACTGCTGCTGCTCTTTATATCCATCTCTAGTATATGTGTACAAACTACAATTATTTTTTTCTCATAGTATTGGATATATTGAATAATTATTGAAAAATCGACTAAATGGTCAAATTTTTCTATTAAAGAAGTACCGTTAACCAAAACTTTTAGTGGTTGTTCAGCTCATAGTGCTTCTCTGAACTATGACTTCATCTATGTGCTCCTGTACACCATTGTATAGGCCAGACATATTCGCCGTATTGTCCTATCTATCATCAGTGCAGTTTGACAATAGATGTCGACTATCATTTTCCAAATATTCCATCATTTCATGTTATAACCCCTGTGCAGTTGTGATTAACGCGAGTTGTTTTGATTTAGCTAAAACTAAAGCAGGTGTGAAATATGCAAAGACAGAGCATTAAAACAATCTTAGAACCACTGAAAATGTCCAGAGCATGAGTGGGCAAACATTTCGAACCGCTGGTCTCTTTAATTTTGTTTTTTATTTATTTCGGTGCCCCCTGACCCCTTTGATCGGGGTCATGTGCGGCTGCATTACATATTCAAATGTTACGGTGTCAATGTTTGGTACTCGGATAATGTCGACTGTTGGCTGTGTGTGATAGGCCAATATTAATTAAATGGACTATGTAAACAGGATCTTATAAAATAGATCGCATCGATTATAAACTATTTGAGTTAGGAAAAAATATAAAGTAAAGAGATGTTAAATTGCAAACAGTTGACTGCTGGACTGTTTTTGTTTAATTTGACCGGATGTAGTTGAGATTTGTAGTTATTTTGATAAACTTTATTACACCGAAAACTGTGAATACTTTTCTCTGTCTTTCTTTGTTAAATAAAAGAAAAGATCATTAACAAATTTAGACGGACGTATTGTGTGTTTGGGTATAATGATTTAATTTACGTTAAATAAGAGGAAATCTTTCTCTGTCATTATTTGTTGCATCGCGATTACATTTTTATATCATGTAGAGCTGCCAAACAGTTTATTATTATTATTATTTTTTTTTACATTTGTTACGATTTGTTGCACGCTTAGGAAAAATAAAAGCAATTTCCTTGAAATAATAAGCAGCTTAAACATTCACTTCACACTGATCACTTTTTCAGACTAAATATTTTGATCTGTCTGAAATGTATGTAACCCTTTTTTAACACTTTTATGGTTACTTTTGATATAATCTTTGACTTTACCTTTCTACACATAAACAACCCACATTGTGTTAAACTTTGCACATTGACATCATGCACACATACATGACGTAATCATATCAACCAATCTATCTATCTATCTATCTATCTATCTATATATATATATATATATATATATATATATATATATATATATATATATATATATATATAATACAACTTCTAGAACGCCACGCAGGACTATTTATAGATTGTTGAATTCCGATCACGAGCCGGAAAAAAAAACCACTATAGTATGCTGGGAGAAGAAGGGAGGGCTATATGTGCTGGTTGCACAGCAAGGGTGTTGTTTTAAAGTGGGTCAAGAGAACTCATTCAAAGTTGAAGTGTAGCAGACGACAAATTTGATTTCTTAGATGACGTTTTGTTCTTATATTTAGTGAAATATATTAAGCAATACTAGCGCAATGGTGGATGTACAATACTATTTCATGTCTAGACAGCTCTAGTAATTTTAAAACAGTATTGTTTGGTGGTAATCATGTTCATGGACGGATCTAGACAACTTTGATCTGGATGGGGGTGGGAGGACAAAACTGAAATGTTAAAATTATAGTTCGTCCGCCCGTCTTAGAAAAAAAAATATTTCGATAATTTAATGATGTCTTACCTAAACTTGCTGTAACGGGGAGGAGGGAAGGGGGCATGGCCTCGCCCGCCCCCCTCCCCCTCTAAATCCGCCCCTGATCATGTTTTTATGTGCTCTAAATACGAAAATATTTCATTTATCCCCCGTCGCGCAAAATTCTGTATCCGTTTAACCGCGGAAATGAGGGAATGCAATAAAATAAAAAAAAACAACAACAAGTTTCTGGAAGGTACCAGATAGTAGACAACATTGACCCGGAAAGAGGGGGGAGGCAAAACTGAAATGTTAAAATTATAGTTCGCAGCCCCGTAGATTAAAATTCTACAGCAGGGGCCAGGCATTCTACAGCAGGGGGCAGGCAATAGCAGGAGGGGCAGGTAATACATTTTACTAAGTAGAACAAATAATCAGGGGGACCAGACAAAACACAGAGGGGGCCCAGCCCCCCTGCCCCCCCCCCCCGCACGCTACGGGTCTGATAGTTTGTCCGCCCGTCTTATAGTAATTATATTGATTGAT
The DNA here is from genome assembly GCA_021962125.1 of Bulinus truncatus. Classification (NCBI taxonomy): domain Eukaryota; kingdom Metazoa; phylum Mollusca; class Gastropoda; family Planorbidae; genus Bulinus; species Bulinus truncatus. Next base: position 227,852 of record JAGDYQ010000417.1, read on the forward strand.
AAGTCGGCGTATGCTACCACGCGGGACGGCTAGCATTATTAATATCGACATTTACGAATAGTACAAATTCATCTTTTTAGCACACTGATCACACAAACATCACACACATTATCTAATACATAATCGGCTAGCCTGGCTTACGTTCGCGTGCGTACGTGTGTATAGGCTAAAAATAGACTGGGAAATTACAAAAGTTTAGTCTCACTCAAGAGAAGTCAACTCTTGCTTGGCTAAAAATAGTCTTGGGAATTCCAAATAGTGCGCAATTTATGTAAAGTTGTAAAGATGGTGAAAGGGATACAACTCAATTATAAGGAGTCACTCGCCTGTCAGGGTACCGGACTTTGATCGAGTATTGAATAACGGTAGTCGGTCATGCGCACAGGTAAATCTATTATTAGTACTAAATGTCTCTTGCACGTAATGTTTTTCTATAAGTCAAACAAGCTCATCTTTTTAAAACAAATGATGTCAGAAAAAGATTATTTTAATTTACATTTAGTGTGTAAATCAAACAATAATGCAACATCAACACTGTTATGTTGGCGCCTTAATTATTACTCACACCTTTGTTACAACATTGCTCAAATCGAAACTTCAATTATTAAAGTAGCTACAAATTAGTACCCTTTACCACCACACATATCACACAACCATCCCAACTAACTGTTTAAAAAAGAATAAAAAGTCATATGATTTATCAGTGAAGTATTTTTCAGTCGGTAACACAGAAGAGTAAATGAAAAGTGCTTAATCTTAATTTGTTCATAAGCTTAAGTTTAAAATAGGAGAGAAAAAAAAATGAACATTTTTGTGAAAAAATAATGAACATATTTGTGAAAAAATAATGAACATTTTTATGATTTCAATGAGTATCAAAAGAACAACAAATGTGATCTAGGTGTGTTCTAATCAGTGTCGTCACTAGGGATGGTGTTTCCCGGTGCGGTAACTCATGGTGTCACCCTTCTAATGACACCACGGTCTCCATATTTTTTTTCCAGAGACCGTATATATGTGCGCATGCGCGACTTTATTATTTTTTTTTCCGTTTCCGGGGTCAGGATTTTAGCGATAATTGATATCTATAGGTCAGTGCAAGTATACCAATAATTTCATTAAAATAATTAATAATAAAAAGTACGCAGTGTCTGTTAATAATCGGAGATATTTTTATATTTGGCATTAATTTTTTTTCAAAGCCTTTTAAAAATTTAATACGGCTTTGAATTATTTTAAATTACAAAATAAGAATATAGGCCTAAAATTAGATATTTTGCATTTTGATGTCACCCCTTGTGAGAGTGTCAACCGGGGCGGTCCGCACCCCCTAGTGACGCCACTGGTTCTAATCAAAATAAAGGCAATCGGACATGCCCATTGTCAATCTATTTGTTAAACATTTATCTTGCTTTCTAGCTTTTCCCACATTCAGATAGCACTACTGATTTATCTTTCGATGCTATTCACATCTCCACATAGCCAGTTTTCAGATTGTGTGGCCCTAACATATATATATATATATTTCCATATTGTTTCAGAGAGAGAGCCGCCCCTGATAAATACGAAGCCAAAGCTACCACTGGTCGAGACCGGAAATGATATGCCGATCACCATCACTTGCTCAGTAATACTCCACATCAAGATAAAAAACATAACAATGGAATGTTTTGGTATTACAAACGGTTCCACAGCTCGACAAGTTGTGATATCACGTGACCTATCCAGCTCCGATTACAACACTGTCTGTAGATGTAAAATTTACTATGATGATTCATCGTGTTTTGAGGAGACTGAGCTACACATAGAAGTTCTCTGTAAGTAAACATCAAACTATAGGATATACTTACGTAAAATGAGTTATGTTTGTTGACATATTGTTCTTAGATATTCAAAAATAATTAAGTTGCTTTTTTTTTTTTAAGTTGACATTTTTTCTCTGTAAATCTGTCAAACATAAAACAAAGATGGATACAAAATTGGAGTAGCAATACACGCAAAAAGTGTTGGTAATACTTAATTTTTTACACAAATAAAAAAAAAATATAACCTATTCTTTAATAAACATCATTCGATTTAGCATTTATATTCGGCATCGTTTTTATTTATGTGATAATGATTTAGTATAATTTTTAAATGGGATAGAAAAAGAAAACATTATTCAACAATACTCTCAAGAGTTTTCAGACTGGAAATGTCAATGTTAAAATTTAGTTAAATTAGTTATATTATTATTATTAAATATAATGATATAATTTTTAATATTTACTTATATTTTTCGTAGTTATCCCAAAGAAACTGTATCCCAATTACGATAGCACTATAGACAGATGCCAGACTAAAAATGTGTCCGTTCAAGCCTATAAAGATGATTTTTATCCAGGTCTTCGATTTGAATTTACATCAGATAATAATAGGTCAATTTATTTTAACCAGTCTACGAGTTGGCAGAGGGATGATTTCAATTCTATCACGCAAATAATTAATTATACTGCACTCTTAGCTGGAACCTACACAATGAAATGCACAGCTTATAATACCAAGATGGACGTAAATCGTACAGAGCAGCTGCTACAAGTAACTGTATTAGGTAATCGATCTTTCAATATCAATAATTTCTGCGTGTAACATATAAAAAGTATATTATTTTATAGTACAGATTGCACATTTATTTTTATTTCAAATTAATTTTGTTACATTATACTACAAATATGTATAAGTTTGTCATTTAACAGCTGCGTTTACCGTACAAGTTTAAACATGAGTCGCTTGGAAGCGTAACAGGAATAACATATTTTCTAAATGTCTCTAAAAGTGAATTCAAATAAAGGAAAATATTTTTACAATTGTAATTTATTTTTTCTCTGTTTTCTAATCGATCAAAATTTGTAATTTTCATTGCAAGTGAAATCAATGAAATATGTTAGAAAAAATTCGATCTATAATGCTTTCCCGAAATTTCTTTATGAAACTAAAACAGCATAACTTGAAATAAGCATAACAAAAATCCGTATTAAAAATACCTATATATATATTAGGGTGTCCCAGAAATGCTCGAAATTTTTTTTTTAATTTTTGGTGTCTAACCCCTTGAAATGTGTCTCTTGGGTACAATGAGTGAATTGGTGAAGTTGTAGCTCATTTGAACAACATGTAGAGGTCCCCCAAGAGCTTTTAAAATTCCAGTGTTAGGCCAACATAAAAATCCAGACGAATCATGGCTCAAATAATTTGCAGTTTTTGCATGTCATAGTTGAATAAAATGAAGTTTAAATATACTTATATTTATCTCATTGCTACCATTAACTAGAGTTGAAATTGTGTGATTCTTAATTAGAATATGTAATAAATGCTAGAAAACATATAAAATACCTAATGTGCAAAATTTAAGCAATGTGCATATTTTTGAAGATTTAATTTTTTTAAACTAAGCATGCTAAATTGTCAGGCATCATATCACCAAAAGTTGCTGCTGTGCTGGACAGAACGAACACCAGCATTAGAAAATCAACAATGAAACTTGCACCGGCATTCAACGAAGCTGGTGTTCCGACATCTGACACATTATTTTCCAAGAGCACAATGCATCGTCATCGCAAGCTTTGTCGTCAACAAGCTGCAGCATGTATAAAAGAAGACTATATTCCCTCAAAATCAATTGTACATTGGGATGGTAAGCTATTGCCCAATGTTGACGGACATGTTACCAACAACGGCGATCGATTACCTGTCCTGCTCTCGTCACTTGTCGATGGCACTACAAAGCTTCTTGGTGTTCCCAAGTTAGCATCCGGGTCAGGATGGGTAGCTGCTGATGCAGTATATGAACATATCAAATCATGGAAGTGCGAATCTATGGTCATCGGCATGTGCTTCGACACTACTGCTTCCAATACTGGAAGACTCAATGGAGCTTGCACTCTGTTAGAAGAAGCCCTGGGACGTAATCTACTATGGATGGCATGCCGTCATCACATGTTGGAAGTACTCCTTTTCGATGCATTCAATGTTTGTCTTGGACCATCCACTGGACCAGAGATTTTGTTTTTTAAGAGGTTTCGAGAAAAATAGCCAGAATTAAACCACACACCCGAAGCCAGATCCGCCCCTTTGATAATCGTGTCTGATTCGATTAAAGAATTTATTAAATGTCAACTTGAGGTCAGTTATTCATGTGATGATTATTTGGAATTTCTTCTGCTTGCTGCACAAATGGTTGGGTTGGAGGTTGATGTCAGCATTCGCAGACCTGGTGCCCTACATAGGGCAAGGTGGATGGCGAAAGCAATCTATGTATTGAAAATCGATCTATTGTTTGCAGGCAATGAAACCATCTTTCAGTTAACAGCTCGAGAATTACAAGGTAATCAGTGCTTTAATCGGTTTACCATATGTGTTTATCTTCAATCATGGTTTTCATGCAGGCTCACCGCAGATGCACCTGTGAATGATATCTTGTTGATAAAGCGTTTATACGAATATGATGATGCTGTTCTTCGATCGACTGGATTGAAAATGATGGTGCGTCACTCGTGGTACTTGAGTCCGGAACTGTCGACGCTTGCGTTATTTTAAACCCTTTTGTCGGACAAAGAAAAAACTGGCCTTGTTCGGACAATGCAATCAGAACGTGGACCGCATCTCATAAAAACACTATCAAAAAGTGTTGTTGATTTGCGTGCTTCTACCACATTTTTTGAAACATCCAACATTGATGCCAGTTTTCTAGATGTTCCTGTTGAAGCCTGGTCAGATACACCATCTTTTAAAGTTGCAGCAGATTTTATAAAGAATCTGGCTTGTATCAATGACTCTGCAGAGCGAAGTGTAGCATTGATACAAAATTTCAATGACAGTATCACCAAGAATGAAGAACAAAGACAATTTTTGCTCCAAGTGGTTGAAAAACATCGGACAAATTTTGCAGAGTGTAATCGTGATCAGCTGGCTAAAATTTAAATTTGAAGAACTTTTTTAAATTTTTGTCTACCCTACAGTACAAATTACATAATAAATAGCATGAATGCTTATTTGCATTGCTAATTATTATTATTTTTCAAGCAGATTGACATTGATTCAAGAATTAACTTGACAAAATGAATAAAACTTTGTTTTTCATAATTTTTTACTTAAATTTCAAATTTAAAAATATAAACCATTCAAGATTTATATATTATGTTTCATTTAATATTATAAACAATACTTAGCATCAATTTGTTACTTAATATATCAGTTTCGCATATAATAAAACATTAACGCTGTATTAGATTTGACCGCGAATGATTTTACACCTAAATCTGGAAATTAGAACCTCTTGGGGGACCTCAAAACATTGTCAAAACGAGCTGAAATTTTGCAGGTTAACCACTGTTACCATACAGACATATTCTGTGGGGTGAAACATCAACATTTCAAAACTTCATTTTTTTGGGACACCCTAATATATATATATATATATATATATATATATATATATATATATTTATATATATATATAATCACGAATTACATATTATTATTATTATTACTTCAACTGGAGTCGACTTCGTTTATTAATGTTGTTGACTGAAATTGTAACATTTACTACAAGTAGGCCTATATAAAAGAACCTCACAGCATTGTTTGGAGTACTTGCAACAGTATTTGAATTCGCAACAAACACACAACACACACACACACACACACACACACACACACATATATATATATATATATACATATATATATATATTTTTTTTTTTTTTTGCAGAACCTGTTTTAAAGGAAACTATTTTGACTTTTAACGGAGGAAAAGGATTAAAACATAGAGATTCTCTACGAAATACTAATATCACTTGTACAGCTTCAGACCCAAGACCTTTTAGCAGTCTCAGCTTGAACTGTCTTAACGAACAAATCACTAGCTCATACAAAACTATCACAATGGACCGGGATCTTGCATCCAATGTGGAAGAAAATTACTGCCACTGTAACGCTGAGTATTTTGACAGCTGTTTCGGTCACACCGAGTCCGCAGTGCACATTAATCTGCAGTGTAAGTTTTGTTTTATAGTTTGTCAACAACAATTTAGCTCAGCATAAACATAAATAATTTGTAGATTGATGTCGATTGTTGCAAAGCTCAAACATTCGTGAAAAGTTACAAAAAAAAAAAAAGGAATGGTCATAAATAAAATATGAGAGAACTGTCATATGTAGCACAATTTACTGGCATCGGTTTAATCTGTCTCAGAAAATAAAAATACCAATATAGTCAGCCCCTTTCTATCTGTTTCTCCCTTTCAATTTTTTTTCGGTCCGTTTGTCTATTTTATCTGTGTTTAGTTTATCTATCTATCTATCTATCTATCTATCTATCTATCTATCTATCTATCTATCTATCTATCTATCTATCTATCTATCTATCTATCTATCTATCTATCTATCTATCTATCTATCTATTTATCTATCTATCTATCTATCTATCTATCTATCTATTTATCTATCTATCTATCTATTTATCTATCTATCTATCTATCTATTTATTTATTTATCTATCTATCTATCTATCTATCTATCTATTTATCTATCTATCTATCTATCTATCTATCTATTTATCTATCTATCTGTTTATCTATCTATCTATCTATCTATCTATCCACTCCACTCTGATCACTTTTTCAGGATTCTGCGTTAAATCGAGAGCGGAAAGAAAAAGAATTAAAATGACTTATGCCCGCGTCTCTATTTGTTTAATGTTTTTGGAAAATCTACAGTGTTGAATTGTTTCTGCGGTTTAAAATATGAAAGCCAAAGGCCAAAATGTGAAATAATTCAATTTAAATATTTTTTTTTTCATGAAAAAATCGATCAGTCCCAAACCAAAAATAACCTAGCGTACTAATCAAACTCTATGCAAAAGTTTTGCAGGGTACAGCTAGTATATAAATAATGCACATTTTGGTACTCTTTTTTGGTATTCCATTTATTGGGAAGAACCAATGATATATATTTGAATAATCCTAGTTAATACGCACAGTAGGGTTGTGACAAATTTTAAATTTACTAGCCTTGTATTCGATGAACTTTTACATAAAAATCTAGAAAAAATGACTTTGGCTTTGCCAAAACATGAAAAAACCTCCCGCGCCTAAGTGAATTTCCTTTTTTAACATTGAAACATATGGGGTTTCAAATTTTATTATTATAACATGTAAGTTTTGCATCAAATACACACGAGTAATACATATAAATGAGCATATTGAGTGTTTTAATAGTGTTTCAGATTTGTGTGTTTGTGTTTACACATTTGTTTTAACATATGTGTCTGTTATGCAAGTAGAATGAACCTCCTCCATCAACGTAACAGCTCTCTCAGCTACTAATTTGTAACATCAAGCACTGATGGTTCATTATTCCAGTGATTACAGAAACATTTTACAACATTGGTACGCTGAAGCTTGATAACTGCTGACATCAGATCTTCATAATCCATCTCTTAGTAGCGTTGGTTAGAAAACCATATCCGTGACCATGTAGTTGCAATAAAATCGCAAGTTATCTCTAGCTTTTTTCGCCAATTTGGAAAATGAAAAAAATACAATAATTGCAATTGTTCCTCGCAAGTTCCGCCTGTCAGTGTGAAGTGATGGCAACTTGTGCCCCTTCATATAAGGCAATTTGTTTCTGTTTTGTAAAACACTTGTATGCTTTTACAAAGCTGGAAAAAATATTTAAAATCATCTCTCCAGCCAAGATTCTTACACTTTTGGTTTTACTTCCCTGCCTATGCATGCGTTTTGCAAATCGTCATATTATTCTAACACCTCATCAATAAACTTATTGTTAATGCCAGGTTACCGTGACGGTATAGGAAAAAATTCCATCACATGTCGAAGAACAAGATCAAGAACGTGATGTTGGCAGCTTATGCATTGTGGCTCTTTAAATCCCTTCTCTCGACATGTCCTCTAAAGCCTGGCTAGAACACCATTTGTTCTACCAGTATTGACTGCTGTTGTGTTAGAGATGATGATCTGAATACTGCTCCATGCACTGTACTCAGTTCCTGTAGAGGTTTATAGATATCTGCAGAGGTTCTACTGTCAAAATTAAAATGCCAAGTTTCAATGTTCTTTTGTCATTTTTCAATTAAACAACTTGTTACCCCTTATTGACAATTTTTTTGGCCATCAAAATGCAAACAAAATTTCTCTTCATAGATCAGTTCCTTCAGGCGGTTTTAACTAATTCAACATATTTAATTATTCGTCGCCAAACTCTGGACTGTGATGGTGTTGGAAAAATAACCCCATTTTCAGACAGACTTTGAAGCACCTGTTAGGATTTTCTGGTTGACAAAAAGTGTTTAGACACCAGTTTAGCAACATGCTTAGTTAAATAGGGTGTTACACTTTTTACAGAAAAAAATCTTCAAGCACTTCTTCATGGTAATACTCACCACTGTTGTTTCCTTTCTAACTATCACTGTAACCGGAAATAAACATCTGGTTTGTCAAAGGTTCTGAAGTGTGTTTGTCCTTTTTGAAGAACAGTTGTATGATTCTATCCCTGCCTGCTGATTTAATATGTCTTTTAAACAATACTTTATCTTCACTACAAAGCAAATTTCCATTTGTTTTTGTTATATCAAACAAACTAACAAGATTTTCGATAGATTATGCATTTGGTCGCTTTTTGTGTTTTTCTAAAGAGGTAGTATGTTTTTCAACCTTTGCTGACACTTGCTGTTTGGAAAGAACAGGAAAATTCAATTTCTCCTAAAGCTTCAACAATTCCTCGCTTATTTTTCTGAGTTGGTCTCTTCTTCCTTTCAGTTCATCAAAAAGTCTCGAAAATCTTCCGACAATATTTCGTTGGAATTTAGATATCATTTCGTAGTATCCTGTTTAAGTTCAGGTATATAAAGGCGGCATTCAGTGCTTGATTTCAAGTTTTTTATCCATGTTCCCCCAACTGCTTCTATTGCGGACTTCGACATTTTACTTTGTAAAGACATGTTTTCAAGAAGTAAATCTCCAGAAACAATACAGCAAAGAACAACATAGTTTGAATGATACGATATAGTATAAATGTACAGTTTAAAACCTCACATCTATTTGGTCAAGTTTCTGCTTGTTGCAAGGTCTAAAACAAGATGACTGTAATGGACGGCACAATCCACAAATTGTTTACAATATAAATTGCTTCGTTTCACTCAGATTGTCCAATAGAAAAGCAATATATCTAAGCAATTAGTACTTTTAAAAAGTACATTCTCCTTACACTGTTAGTTTTTTTGACAACCCATCCACTCATGATTCAGAAATTCGAGATTGGGCTAATCGCGAGAAGTTTTTTATGAACCAATAAAATTAACATAAAAAATGTTATCTATGCGTAAAAGTTCATCTAATGCAACATCAGGAAAATTCAAGTTTTGAAAATAAATTGTTTGTTATAACCCTAACGTACAGTGTTTTGATTGGTTTTACAATGAGGTGAAAGAATTAGGATTACTTGCTTACATTGTATGATCACCAATCTTAGTGTAGCGATCAGTTGAAGTAAGGGTTGGATATGATTACCACTGGGATGTAATGACAGAAGATCTTTGTTGTATACAATAATACATTAATTACTTTGTGCCAAATGGATTATTTAGACAAAATATAACGAATCGAACAGTAGCCCTTATATATAAATATAGATATATAAAGATATATATAAACATGTCATCTTTCACATACATTGATAACACTGTCACTTAGAGCTTTGGCTGGTCGAAGTTTGGAAATGTTCTTATCTCTCTCTCTCTCTCTCTCTCTCTCTCTCTCGCTCAATACATGTATGTAGCCTGCACATTTTTTAGCTGGTTAAAACAAATCTTTTTACTCTATCGTTAATATGATAATATTTAAGGTCTCTCAGTAGCGTGAAGCAGGTTAAGAGCTTGAATCCTAATTTTCCAGTCACCTTTGTCCAACGTAGTAATTCAATGTACATTACACTTTCGGTTATGCATATACACTTAATGAATATTGGCTGAGTGAGACCAACCAAAGCTCGAATGACAATGTGAGCACAACAAATATATATTGTAATTTAACTTCTTTTATGTAGGCAGCAAGCCCCAAATCATTGTAAATAGCGGTGATCCTATCGTTGTTGAGGCAACTTATACAATTCATAGTATAACTTGTGCTGAAATTGAAGACAACAAACTGGCTAGTACAATAACATTGGAGTGTCTTGGAGAAGCAGTGTCGTCAGTTGGAACAAACTTAACAGTTTATAGAAATGTGTCCATAGACAGTCAAGGCGCTTCGTGTGTGTGTACCATTGACAGCCCTTACTGCCCTCAGAACAGAACAAATGAGATCAAAATTGATGTCAAATGTCAGTATTAATTTTTTTATAACAATTTTTGTTCCTTTTTTTGTATGTTGGGTTATAGATAGAAGCTTATTTATATACTAATAAACATAGGCTACCGCGGTACCCTGACCGGCTATTTGGCATATGGTGATATATATTTGAGCGCGTTAACAAATCGGTCTTTATACAAAAAATAGTATGTCTATGTACTCGAAGTGGCCCCAAAAGACACGAATAGATTATTATAGCCAAAACACATTCAAGGGACACTTAATAATGCATCAAATAAAGTTCATATTTTATATAGTTTCTCCCAAAGAGAATAATCCTAATTATGGGTACATAAGCTTCACAAAAACAACCCCGACTACAATGCTCGATTTAAGATGAAAAAAAAAAAAATTCTTCACAGCCGGGGATAAATGTCATCCCCCGAAGGGATTGAAAAAAAGCTAAACCAGAGCCGGGGATGTCAATTCTCAGTGCCGGCGTTATCCCTAGCAACCCCAGCGGTGGCGAGATGCCAACAATTTTTTGAGGATCTTCAATTTACAATCCATGGGCAATCAAGTAACTAATTATTTTTTCATAGACAAAAACCAACAAAATAATTTTTAAAAAATGGGGAAAAGTTATGTCTTAACTAACATAGTTCACGTTGGTTCAAACAAATTTGAAGTTGCACATTAATAGGACATACAATGAATTCATTTTTAACAAAAAATGCTAAAATTTCTTTTATTCTTTGTTTGTTGAAATCAAATATTCCATTACTCATAATTATTTCAATAATTTAAACAAATTATGACGTTGTTCTATGACTAATTCTTTTGTTGGTTTGCTAGAAGGTACATCGCTGGCAGAATGCCTTCGTCTTTTATCCACACTATGGCATATAACTTTGCATCAAAATATTGAAGTGGTGGACCATTAATTTTAATAAACAGCAAGTGTTTGATGGTTTCGACATCTAATGAATTATGACGTAAATAACAGCTATCATCAATTGGTACATCGACAATACTGCAGCCTCGCTCTTCAACTATTTTTGTCAGATTTGTGTATAAACGTGTTGAAACATTATAGGAGTCCCCGGGCCTAAAAATAAAAACGGAACAGTATGAATTGCAATGAATGACTGTCAGAGCAGGCGCGGTTCCTGGGGTAGGCCGGGAACAAAAGATATACCCCTCACACCCTACTATCCCCTGGCCTACATACTGGCCTTCCCGAGGACCAATTCCTAGATCAGCCAAGTGTCAGTGTATTAATATAAGACCATAAAGAGAAAAAAAAAATCATTTTAGATTACACTGTTTAGTTTAATTTTATAACATGTGACGTATCTTATAGTTGTGAATCAGTCTTGAAAACTTAAATTACACTGTTTACGAACAAATGGTTTTACTCCACCGTTACCATTAAACATAATTCTGTGCGTGCAGAATAAAGCATTATTTTATCAATACAGCCAACTACCTAGGTATTTTGATTTCAACTTATAATTAAACTTATTAAAGTCGGATAATCTAAACATGTAATTACAAATTATTACTACGGATATACTGTAAAACACGACTTATACGCAGTGAACATAAAATGAAGATCATCTTTTTTAAGATTTCACTCCTTGAAATACAGTTTATTTGTAAAAAGCCACTTTGTTTTGGGTTAACGTTTAAATTTTTTTTTTAATAAGGCGGCTCTTTAGACATCTTAATTAATTTAAAATTATAAAATAAAACTATTTTCTTCAAATATTTGTCTTGATTTCTATATAAAAATAACATTTTTCGATTGATAACTTGCGCCTTACGACTTACGCTCGACGAATGAAAAGTGAACATAAAATTAAAATCAAAGAGTGCAAAAAAATACTTCGAACTCTTACTGTAGGTTTATTTATATTGATTCGGTAGATAGAATCGCAGTACTAAACTTCGAAAGGAAACGGAAATATGTGCCAGTGTTCGCTCGATTTAAGAAAAAATCAGTGATGGGGATGAAACTGCCGTAGAGCCGGGGATAAATGTCATGATGGCAGTGAAAAATTACTAGGTGTGCCTTAACTAACAACAGGGACAGGACATAATGCTGCTGATGCTATTTATGGTCAGTTAGAACAGTGGGCACTGGTAGAAAACATCCAGGCTATGAGCTTCGACACCACTTCTGTCAACTCTGGTCGTTTCAATGGAGCTTGTGTACTGCTTGATAATCGCATTGGTCGAGAACTATTGTGGCTGGCATGTCGTCATCATGTTCTTGATCTGGCATTGGCACATGCTTTCAGTTTGTGTTGCGGTCCTTCTAACTCACTAAACATACCTATCTTCAAAAGATTTAAAGAAGTTTGAGGACGCATAAAGCTTGACAACTATAGTAAGTTGGAACTGCCTTCAAGCACTAATGTTTTCCGAAAAAACATGGTGAGCTTCCTGACAAATTTCGTTGACTTGAAGCAGGTCAGAGATGATTATGAAGAACTTATTGAGACAATGATCATCTTAGGAGATCCACCAAAAACCATTCACTGGAGAGCAGCAGACCCTCTGGAGAGAGCATACTGGGTGTCTGGCTAAGCTGATCTATGCCATCAAAATTTACATCTTCCGTCATCAGAGATAAATTTTTAGTCTTACATCCAAGGAAAGCCAACTCAAACGATTTTTACAGATAGGAATCTTGTAGTACACAAAGTCCTGGATTCGAACACCCTGTGCTCTAGAAGGACCTGCAGCTATATCAGTCTGTTGAGATCCCGACATCAGTATTGCAGCACATAAAATTCTCCAGAATCACATGTGGTATCTGTCTGATGAGACTGTCAGCCTGGCATTGTTTTCCGTAGAAGTGTCACCAATAGATAAACATAAAATAATTACAGGTTTTTGAATAGAACCTAGTGAGCGACATGTTCGAGGTAATCCATCATTGCCCCAAAATGAAGGCGTCAGCTTGGGTCACTTTTCCACAAGGCGTCACAGAACCTGCTTACAAAGCTACAAATAGGAACTCGTTTCTAGTTCTTCCTCCAGAGCAGTGGAATGATAATATTGAGTACCAGAAGGGTAAGCAGCGCATTAACGACTTTCGTGTGGTCAACGATACTACAGAACGAGGAGTTATACATTTTGAAGAAATATAATAGACTGCTGACAAAAAACGAGGAAAAAAACAATTTATTTTGCAAGTTATTGAAGCACAAACTACAAATAAATCTGCCTTGTGTGCTGTTTCGGTGTAGACAATGTTTAGACAATGTACTCTTATTTTTCAGCACTCTGCAATTTACATTTTATGTTGACATTTTTGTTACTTAACTATTACATTACAGTAATGGCATGATTTGAAAATTCAACAAAAATGCCTTTTTTTTATTAATATAGCAAAACTTTGTAACTCTAGAGCATCCCCTTCCATTAGCAGTAGGAAGCTGAAATTGTTGTCAGTTACTCTGTAAGACAAATGGAACTCAACAAGAGGGTGCCCTGTTAGATATGAGGAACCTGATTTTGGGTCACACTAATATATATATATATATAGTAAAGAAGTAAAAATATCAGTTTAATTTAATTCTTTCTTTGAAGGTATGGTAAAGTATAAAATTTGTTGCATTTTTGTAGTTTAATTTATAAGATTTAGATTTTACTGATCTTATCTGAAATTTGATAATGTTTAAAGTTCGTTTTTACTAGCGAACATTTTAGTTTGGCTACTTACATTGTTTATATTGAATTATTACAGTCAGGTTATTATGACTATAACACATTCCTGGTGTTTAAACGATATTTACTTTATCCCCAAACTAGTACAATTTTTTTTAAAATATTGACGTGTATTTCGTATGTTCTAATTGCCAATTTAATTTTTTCTTCAAATTTAGACCATTTAGGAATAATTAATTACAACGCCAACGGGTTAAATCAAACACAGAAACTAAGAGAAGGGGAGAAAGTGGTGTTTACTTGTTTGGTTGAGAGCAACCCAGCACCCAACATTACTGTAAAGGCAGATGATAACGACTTCATCAATGGGCTGAATATATATAAGCAAACTTTATATGAGAAAGACAGCAATCATTGGATTAAAGAACTCACTTTAGACAGTGTAAAATGTCAGGACACTAACATCTACACATGCACTGCCATAAATAACGTAACAAATACAATGTTTACAGACTCAATTCAAATTCTTGTTGAATGTAAGTAGAATACGTATGATTTCAATGTTTTACTTAATGCTAGAATATTTTAATAAGATATGCAAGGGGGATACGACAACAGGTAATTACTATATAAGCAGCGACATCTTTTAGTATGTAATTTCTTCAAATCAAAGCTGCATAACCTTCCTATATCTTGTAATGGCGTTCATCATAATATATGTATATACGAAAAAAAAACTCAATGAAAAGATGTCAATTTGAATGAAAAGTAATTAAATGTAATGTTAAAGCTAAGTAATTTAATTATTATACAAGTTTTAAAAGAAATATATACTTATATATGACTGATTCTCAGTATTAGTAGTACAAATATTTAAAAAAAAAAAAAAAAAAAAAAAAATTGGACAGCTTTTATTTGTAAAAAAATAACGGTCTCCAGGAAATCACTATTCATCCCCTGCAATTGAAAAATAAGGATTTTCAAAACAAGTGTAAAATAAAAAAAAAAATAATTGAGGTCGTTTACTGCATATGTGCGAACTTTTTCAGCCATGGACTTCAATATAATCTTAAATTCAAGAAAAGAGCTCTACCGAGAAAATAAGAATCGAATGCTAACAGGAAATGAATCATAAATCAGACTTAAACGTCAAAGATGCAAACAAGTAAAGAGGAGCAGAGCAGAAGACGTTTAAAAAGCCCTCTTACAGTATCATGACCTGTTTACTAACATATTTATATATTCCTAGGCTAATACATATTAAACTCATTTGCTCTTTACACTAGCCTCGTATATTTTATAATCCTTTCTAATTTTTATTTTCATCTTCAACACTATACATTTATAGAGTCTATAAAAAATATTTTTTTTTTATTTTAAAGACTATTCGGCTGTACAAGAACGAATGATTTGAATCTACATTGATTCATTTCGAAATAGTTAGATCCCTTAATTAGTTCCAAGAATTATTTGACTCATTAAAAATTAAAAAAACAAATTATTAGTTGCAAAATGAATAATTGACATATTTGTATTTATTTCTTGCGTTTAAGCTTTTTTTTTGGTCATAAAAATTATAAAAAATAATTGTATGATACAAGCAATTTAAAAAAAAAGTCAATTTATACAAATTGTTTAAAATATTTTTTCTTTTAAAATATAAAATACGATTTTGTCCGCTCCAACTATATTTGAGAACTCATAAACACTTTTTCCACTATGGTTTGATTAATTATACTCAATTTTTTACGATGTATGGAAAAATAATGTCATATTTCCTTTAATTTTATAAATTAAATATGATTAGGTAACCAGCATTTGCAATTTGTTACTTAAACAAAAAAAATCTATTAATCATTGTCATATGAATTTAACAAACTAACATTTATGGTACATACATAATTGATTTGGTGCGTAGATATTTAACATGCATTTTTTACCAAAAATAATATAACGCAATAATTACTAGTCGACATAAGTATTTAGCGGGTATAAAATGATTTGTATTGCAGTTGATATTTTACTAAATCTGATATAATCTGATAATCTGAAAATAAATATGAACTAAAAACAAATGATGATTAGAAATCGAGTAGATCGGTAGCTATAAACATTTATAAGGATTGTCTTCATTGAATGTGTCGTTTACTTCATTATCAACATTTTATTCAATAAATAATTAATCTTTGCATAATTTGAGTAAACTTGTAAGTTTACATCATTTATCAACTTAGTATCTTGTTAAATAAAACTAAATATAATGATTAAAAAAATTGACGATTGAAAAATACCAATATTCGATGTAGAATAGAATGTAAATAAAAAGTATAATATAGATTTAAAACTACGTATTATCAAACCTAAAATCATATCATCAATGATGCGCGGAAGAAAATATACAGCAATAACGGTTTTCACAGAATGTAAGAAGTGAGTTAATGAGATCATTTTCTTAAATGGTTGAAGTCTCTAAACGATTAATCGGTAAAAGCACACACACAATCATAATCACAAACATATAACTACTATCATACACACACAACCATTTACACTAAAATACAATACGTTTTTTCATTACTACAATGATCTCTATTTTTTCAGGTCCACTTCAAGTCTACAAGAAAAGTAATACTTTGAGACAGTTTATCGGCTATATCGATGAAGCAGCTACTGTATCGATTAAAATTTATGGTTACCCTCTGCCAAAACAAATTATATTGGTAAAAAGCAACACGAAAGAAGTGGTTGACAAAGAACTTTACGAAGTGAATTACAGAGAGACCAAGAAACCTATTATCCTTGTGGAGCTGTTGATTTACCGTTTGACAAAAGACAATTTTACTTTGTATACCATAAATATCAGTAATGGTATTGGAAAAAACCTGAAATTGGAATTCAAAATAGATCAAGGTATCTACATTTCCATATTCTATATAGGTCTATGTTAAAATAATATTAAATTATATCTTCCACAGTACGATATGGCTATAGAAACAAGTGACAATCTAATTTTCCCTTTCAAGTTTATATATATATATATATATATATTATATACTTCTTCCTTTTGTTCTACAGCCCATTTAGGGCCCTGTTCTGCCATACTAATTTTCTCCTCTTTTTCCGATCCATGGTCTTCTTCCTCCATTCTCTCACTCCTATGGCTTTAAGGTTTTCTCCACCTCCTCTAACCATCTGCTTCTTGGTCTGTCCTTAGACCTTTTCTAAATGATACATATGATACATGTTTATGTGTCCAATATGTTTTAGACTTATTTTCCTCACGAGCCACTTCACTAATAATATTGACTCATTGATATAACTGATGTAGTATATATGTATTTTTGCAGCCTGAAAGATTTTTTTTTTCCAACCCAAGGTTTAGGCTGATAAAAAGCCAAGCTATAAAGGACCCAAGATTATAAGCTACAGAACTAGTTCAAATATTGAACTACATTGAATCCAAACAATATTTTGAATATAATTTGGAAATGTTGCAAAGTAACTTTCTACATTGCTTTAAGGATTTTCAGCATTTAAAAATTGCCTTCCTGTTTTAATATATATATATATATATATATATATATATATATGTATATATATATATATATATATATATATATATATGTATATATATATATATATATATATATATATATAACAACTTCTTGTATGATCCGTTTTAATATTCTTTTTTTTTGCCATGAAATCCAATGTATTTATTTAAATTTTTTCATGTAAATTAAATAATTTAAAAGAGTTATAAACAACAAAAATCTTATTCGAGACTCAAATGATTTGGAATAAGATCAAATTAAAACAAAATTTCTTTTTATGTTCATATATAAGAAAAAAAAGCTACTTACAATTATAAATATGCTACTCTCTTAAAGTCTGCCTTCTTTCCAATGTTACAAAATGTACCATGAAGCACAGTGGTATAAAATACCCCAATAGTGTAAGGATTTTGATAGACGCGACGGAGTGCTTGTTACCATTAAATTGATTGATTTTTACATATATCACTGACTTCTTACTCGCTGGACATTTAATGAAATATATTTTTTTTTAATTTAAATGCAATTTTTTGAGATTTCATTGCAGTAAATACAACTTCTTAGGTTATCGTTGTGAATTGTTTATGGTGGATTGGCATGTTTGAATGAGATTGCCTTGGTTGGGACGACACAGTTGGATAATGCAGTCTGAATACTAGTGCGTAAGGACTGAGTGTTGAGTGACGGGTGAGACCAGGAGAGCATGTCGGTGGTGGGTTAAAGGTCATTGTATGGGAAATCGGGAAATGAAGTTAACCACGTGAGTGCATGCACATTAGACAAATAACGTCGGTGACTTTATCATATGTCAATAGCGGGAATTGATTCAACTTATACTATTCTGTTTCATGAATAACTTGTTGATGTGTTCATATTATTGATTGTGGTGTATAAGGAGTCACAGTTTTGTTATCAACGTATGCCCCTTAGAAACCCTGTGCACAACATTTGGTGGATAATAAGGTGGTATTTTTTTTTATATTCCAAATCATGCTAAATGAAAAAAAAATGATTAAAAACTATGTTTCTGGAACATAGCATTTATTGGATAAATATACTCATTCTAATCTTGGTTCAAAATGTGACAATATATTTTTCTTGCACTGAAACTATTTCTAAACTACGTATTTCATTTTAAATCAATGACGCATGCACCTTAAAAAAATTTCTGAAAAATTTTGTAACTTAGCAGCAGCTGTACTTCAAATGAACTGTTATTAGGAATTTAATCAATTAAAAAAATTGAAAATGTATTTATCACATGTTGTTTTCTACACAGAATCTTCAAATGATGAAACAACTGGCTGGGAAATCGGTTTATATGTAACTTTAGGTATAGGTATATCGGTGATAATTGGATTGATTGCCTACACAAATCGTGAGTATTTAATACACCTAAATAAAAAAGTTCACTATTTGTGTAGTTGTTACGTTTGACACAAGAAAATAAAATAAAAAAACCTTTCAGATAACTGTTGTGACAAATAACTTCCACCCTTTAAATAAAAAAAAAACAACTGTCAATACCGGATATATTTTCAGTTTTCCTAAAATCAAATCGGCGCCTTTACAACGAATCATAAAAAAATACGATTAGCAATTCAAAAATCATTAGTAAAAACAATCTTAAGTATCCATCTCAAGTCTGTCAGCTGTAGAAGGAAAGTATGAATGCGTTTCCTGTTTAAAAAAAAAAACATTTATTAATGTTTCTGAGGTTTTAAACATGAGGCATCAATTAAAGTCTCGACAATTAAATATCATTATCTCAACTACTTAGTTGGAGTGTTTCTGAAAAAAAAAAGTTTCAGCAGTTGTCATGGGTAATGGTAGGATTAAGGATTTTATTGAGGTCAACAATATCATTCTTTAGGAAATTGAATTCTATGATTTGTTTGAATTTCTTTTTCCATTAGCACGACTGAATGGAAGGTATTTAGCCCACACTGGCCTAATAAGTGTATCAGTCTGGTACTATGTCAGATACTTTGCTTGCAGAGCGCTCATTAATCAATATTAAACTAGTAAAATATGTTTAAAGATGTGAAAAGTCGCATCCGTTTATTGTAGCTCTAGCAAGATACCCGGTCAAACACATTTGTTAAATTAATATCATTACTGCCTCTGTAGCTATAATACATGTCTTAATCTAACACAATAAATATATTGTTGGGACAATCAGACCCAATTTTCACAATGAGAGGAAGACATTCGCAATAATGTCAAAGCCAGATAGGTCTTAAATCGATCAATTAATCAATATATATTTATCTATCAATCTAGCTATCTATGTATCTATATCCTATTAATAAACTGTTTTACATATTTTAACAAAAAAAAATAAACCCTTTTTATAAATAAAATGTTTTTTAAGTTTTATTAAAATGTTCTTCATTATTATTAAATATATATATATATATATATATATATATATATATATATATATATATATATATATATATATATAATATATATATATTAGGGTGGGTTGAAAATAAAAATGTGGCACGGAACTCAGGAAAACTTTGCGTTTGCATGTGAAACCAAAGAAAATCACAAAGAAATTAGTTCTGGACACTTGTAAGTGCCCCATTTTTAATTTAGAAAATACTCGCTTTAATAGTATTGACAACCACAGCAGACTTATCAAATAATGAGACACACCTAACGTAAATCAATATTGTATGCAAATATAAACAGTCAAGCAATGGTAATTACTCACAGAATATAGGTATGTCCTTTTCTAACAAATCGTTACTGCAAAAAGTTATCACAATAATCTTGTTTTGAATCAAAACGAGGCATTAAATTGCGGGAATTTACTCGTGCACGAATAAAACCATCTCTGGCCTCAAAACCATAAACAGCTTTTGAGGCATCTGTAACCAGTTTTATGCAACGTTCCACTCCTTGAGTGTGGTTCTTGTAATTCAAAGTGAGTGGCTCATTGCTGAATTTAGCAATATCATCATCTGTCAGCTTCATCGTGAGTGGTGGCTCCTGGATATCTTCCCAGTTAATCAGATCAACGTAGTTTGTTGCATCATAGTTAATCGGCGGAACTTTAAACAGACGTATTGCAGCTGTAGATGCCTGGAGTCTTTGCTGGAGTATAATATCAACTGCTCTTGAGCGAATACTTTTGTCTGAATCAGCCAGCATAGCAATAAGAATATTTTCTGAGTGAGCAAAATATGCACTGCGACTAATGTAGGGCTTGACAATAGCAGCAGTTTCACTGGAAAGTTCTTTGAGAAGTTGAGTTGCATGATAGACATGTCTTGCGCCATATGTGCACGAGGGATTGTGCTTTATGTTGAACCAGTTTGCAGCATAGTTAGTTACAATGAAGTGTGTGATGATGCAAAGGTTAGCAGAAGGATTGTCTGTAGCAACATACAGGCGGCAAACCCTGTTGGCAAAAGTAAGCCATCGTGAGTGATTTAGGGGACCAGGCTTTCTAGCTGATAAATTTTCAGAAACAACGCCAGTTCTAATGGCTGTTACAATATCATATAAATATTTCTGGTCACATGAGAGATCAGCTACCACATCCTCATCTAACACAGGCATACTGTGTTGACTTGTGATCTTTGTAAAATTAGCAATATGTTTCAGTTCGCAATGATGAAGTTCACGACCACTGGGACCACTGAAACTCGTAGCTCCAGATGTTGGCCCATCCAGTGTTGTAAACAGATGGCGCAGTGGTAGTTCATTTGTGTGTAGCAAGCATATGAACCAATTCAGAGGACGTCCTAAAGCCACCTCTAGATGACGGATTACTCCACCTTTACTGCCGACATTTGCATTTGTACTGTCACAGCCTATTGCTAAGATACTATCACTTGCATCTTGCTCTCTAATTACAGTTACAATACTGTTAGCAATATCAGTACTTCTGCCTGATGAAGGCGTCACATGTGTCAGATAGCTACTACCTGGTTCTTCAACTAGAACATAATGATTTTCAACAGTAGTGTCACCATACCACTTGCCACTTCTGTTTACTTTGACCAAAGTGGTGTCTCGTCTACCATCAAAGTAAATACTTGTGATACCTTTTGGTGACTGTCGCATATCACGTTGCAAACCCTTTCTTAAATTCAGCCTCTCACGATGTACTTTATTCTTGTCTATCACAAAGCTTTGATTATGTTTGGTTATGAAGCCAACATCGATAAGCACTGCTGTTGCTAGGGATGCTGCAGCTCTGTCTGATATGCCATATCTGTCTGCTTCTTTTGCTAAATTTGGAAGGGGTATTCGCATCTGACCTTCAGCTACATCATCATCACTACGACTGGATATATCATCACTAGCTACATCATCAATACTACTGGATTTATCATCACTATCATGAAGTACCTCGTCATCGCTGTCCTCTGCAACACTTTGGTCACTTGCACAACTGTTACTAGATTCTTCTTCACTAAGATTTAAGTTACTCTCAGCACTTGAAAATTTTCTTGGCATTTTACATCTTGTTTCTTCTTCAATTTTTCGTTGTAAACGCTTCTGCAATCTGGTTGTTGCTTGGAAGTCTATATTTGCCATAAACATTTTGCGAGAGTTTCTTTGATCATATAAAAACAACAGTTCATCTGGTGGAACTTTCAAATTTCTAGGACAGTTACAAGATATGCTTACTTGTTTTGTAGAATTGTCATAAGACATACTGCACTTACATGCAGCTATATCAAACAATGAGTCCAAAGTGGCCAGAAAGGTAGACTGACGTGCTGAACTTGATTTAGAACGAGACAGTTCTGAACCTGTTGAAATCATTGTTTCCACACGTTTGATTACAGATCGGTAGTGCAT
This sequence comes from Bulinus truncatus, assembly GCA_021962125.1. Lineage (NCBI taxonomy): Eukaryota > Metazoa > Mollusca > Gastropoda > Planorbidae > Bulinus > Bulinus truncatus. The sequence goes on from JAGDYQ010000417.1 coordinate 250,254, forward strand.
CGTTGGAATGGAAGCTTTGTTCCACAGACTGATAACAGCATCTGATACAGCTCTGTATTTGTCTTTGTTGGAATCATTCTTTCTTTTTTTCATTTGCAAGAAATGCTGCGCAACTTGACGATTTGTTGGCAGTACATTGTGAGGAAGTTCACCGGCATCGCCAAATACTGAGTGCCGTGTTACGCTTCTTGTAGCCATTAAGTTACAAAACATTCAATTTATTGTTCTAAATAAATAACCTGCAATAGAAATAAACAACAGGCATACAAATTAAAAGCATAATATAGTTACTAAATCTTAAAATTAAGCAAGTAATAATAGAATGCATCAAGCTGAAAATGCTGGTTAACGCAATTTTCAAATTTAAAAATGGGGCACTTCCTGTAATACAAAAACAATTAAAAATTTTGTTCATTATTTCAGAGGTCATTTGTCAAATAAATACGGAGTTCCGTAATGATATTCCAATATTTTCTCTTTTTCAACCCACCCTAATATATATATATATGTATATAATCATTAATGGAATGGCAAATGAACCGTGTTTGCAATGCCGGATTGTTTGGTGGCTGGAAGGTTACAATCTAAAATGTGAAAAGTATATGAGGATGGTAGAAGGGTTCCAGTTTTTGTAAAATTCGTTATCAAAGGAAGGAGGCTCATTGATTTTCTTAAATTAATAAAATCAGATTTTTTGTGATTACAATAAAGGGGCGGAAATGAAGTTCGTCATGTAAGGCTTTATTTGAAAGGATTGATGTTACTTTGTGGATGGGGGTGATGAATGTATGCAGCTGAAAGTAGGGCACAATAAAACCGCCCCATTAGTTAATCATAGGAACACAAACATTTAATCACATCCTTAGTTAGACTTCAAACACTTCGAAATTGCCACGGAAAGTGCCCTTTTTTCCCCATTATTAAGATTTTTAATAGGTTATATATATTTTTTTCAGATTTTTCTTAGAGAGGACATTTTATCTTGTTCTACTTTAGGCTTTAAAATGAATTTTTTCTTTTAATTTCTTTCTTAGGTGCCAACGGAAAAACAATGGCAACATTATATATTTCTATATATCTACCTACCCACCCAATACCTACCTACATATATACCTACCTACCTAACTATATGTTTATCTGTCAATCCATCTATCAATCTATCCATTTTTATATAAATATGTCACGACGTAGGTACATTTAAGCATAAGTTTAACAGTTTAGTGTAACTGGATATGAGACGGGTGGACAGAAAGGGAGACAGAACCCATCAACTTCAGCAAAGTAGAGGGATTTTATACAATAAGGAATAGTGTCATGATAAATTTCTGGAAGATGCGTCGAAGTGGATAGGTTCAGTGTTAGGGCTTTGCTACAATCAAATAAAGTTTATTGTGTTGGGAGATTATACATTTTAAGAACATTTATTGTGTCGGGAGATTATAAATTTCAAGAACATTTATTGTGTCGGGAGATTATAAATTTCAAGAACATTTATTGTGTTGGGAGATTATGAATTTCAAGAACATTTATTGTGTCGGGAGATTATAAATTTCAAGAACATTTATTGTGTCGGGAGATTATGAATTTCAAGAACATTTATTGTGTTGGGAGATTATAAATTTCAAGAACATTTATTGTGTCGGGAGATTATAAATTTCAAGAACATTTATTGTGTTGGGAGATTATGAATTTCAAGAACATTTATTATGTTGGGAGATTATAATTGTCCTAGTGCAGTTAATAAATAATAGGTATGAAATTCATTTTATTGATTAGTGTTTTGTCATCTCTGGTAGGTGAATTTATAAAAAAAAAATACTTGTCGATTATTTATTTACTCTGCAGGAAAATATCTACGTCAACTACTTAACAGATTAGGTAAGGATGAAACTTCAGATATTACTTAGATTTGACGTATTTTATTTAAGTTATAGGAATAGTGTCATGATAAATTTCTGGAAGATGCGTCGAAGTGGATAGGTTCAGTGTTAGGGCTTTGCTACAATCAAATAAAGTTTAGGGAAAATGTGTCGGTGTTGAGGAATTCTGGTAACACGAGAAGTGCAGTGCCCTCTTTATTCAAAGTTAACCAAAGCCCTTGTTATGTATGTGATAAATAAGGGTAGAACCAACAAGCTGGGAGTCTTGAGAATTATATGATGTTTAGTCCTGCTAACCTATATAAGAGAAAGTAAGTTTAGTTCAAGGGAAAAAGTTCGAGCGCATATGATCGTGTTATGTAGATTTGTTAGAGTTGATGAACCTTATGATTGGAGATAATTTATGTAAATAACTTAAAAAGAAGTGTTATTTTTAAGGAAATAAATATATTAAATATGTTGTAAAGTATTCGTGACTTTTGTTATGTTCAATAAAACGATAATCGGTGTCATTTTTGAGTCAAGTTGAATTAAAGCGTTTTAATGAAGCTGTTTGTGCGATCTAGTAACTGTGTATAGTGAGAAATAATGACCACTGGCCATCCCTGGCATTATATATAAATTTCAAAAACATTTATGTTGTTGGGAGATTATAAATTTAAAGAACATTTATTGTGTTGGGAGATTATAAATTTCAGTAACATTTATTTTGTTGGGAAATTATAAATTTCAAGAACATTTATTTTGTTGGGAGATTAACAATTTCAAGAACATTTATTGTGTTGGGAGATTATAAATTTCAATAACATTTATTGTGTTGGGAGATTATACATTTCAAGAACATTTATTATGTTGGGAGATTATAATTGTCCTAGTGCAGTTAATAAATAATAGGTATGAAATTCATTTTATTGATTAGTGTTTTGTCATCTCTGCTAGGTAAATTTATAAAAAAAAATACATGTCGTTTATGTATTTACTCTGCAGGGAAAAATCTACATCAACCACCTAACAGATCAGGTAAGGATGAAACTTCAGATATTACTTAGATTTGACGTGTTTTATTTAAGTTATAGGATCAAATATTTTCGAGTCAATGTTTCGAGGTAACCTTCTTTAGCAGAATCTTTTTTTTTTCTTTACACAAATTATAAATGGGTTATATCAGCAAGACTTTGCATGTACAATTTACAGTTACTTGTACCGGAAGGAAAATATCATAACTTTGAATTTTTTAAGACCAAATAATAAATATGTTCGATAGAAAGTTCAATTAAACCATTCCGGTTTATCACCTATACACTTAACAACTAATTAAACGTTCACATATTTTGAAGTAAAAAGTTCAAAAAAAAAATCTTTCTTATTACCATATATCTTGATTTTTTTTGCATCTTTAGTTGTTTGTTCCAACTATGACACTAGCCAGTAGCGTGTTAAGAATATAATAATTTAAGAACGTACTCTGCGAAGTCATCTTTAACTCCTGAGGAATAAAAAATTAAAAAAAAAAGTGTATTACGTAAGTCTGTATGAAAGTGGAAGCATCAGTCATGAGAAAATTTGTGGGAAGCATCAGTCATGAGAAAATTTGTGGGAAGCATTAGTCATGAGAAAATTTGTGGGAAGCATCAGTCATGAGAAAATTTGTGGGAAGCATCAGTCATGAGAAAATTTGTGGGAAGCATCAGTCATGAGAAAATTTGTGGGAAGCATCAGTCATGAGAAAATTTGTGGGAAGCATCAGTCATGAGAAAATTTGTGGGAAGCATCAGTCATGAGAAAATTTGTGGGAAGCATCAGTCATGAGAAAATTTGTGGGAAGCAGAGGAGCATTATGACGAGGTCACAAACTACTTTAATGTCACATCCGGTACAGTTGTGCCACCCCCCCCCCCCAATACCTTTTTGAAGAATTTTGAACATATCATCTCAATTATATGATGTGTGCACGGTAACCAAAGCAGTATCTTACTCAATGTTTTTTTCAAGAATACCATATGTTCCATTGATATAGCCCGTGTTTGACGCAGTTATGTCGAAAGACATGACAGAGATCTTATCTGTTAATCTTCAATCTTTTAAAATATGTGCAACCGCCTCTAGAACAAGTTTCTTTGTTACTTGTTTAACTTTTGGCAAACCCAAAATCTCATCAACACCTAATTTGGAAACGAGGTTAGCGACATGGTCTTCCTTCTCTGGATTACCATCTACTGCAGGAATTAACTTCCCATCAAAATGGATTACCAGTGGACATTCAACCTAGAAACATTCTTTGATATCAGCTGCTTTTTTGGATCGATTCTTTGTTTTTTTGGCTCTTTGCTCGCTACTCCTTGACAAAGCAATATCTTTTTCTTCTGCATCACTGTCGTGTCACTGTTGGAGGCTAAATTACTCCTTATATTATTGGGGACTTATTATTTCAAATACTTTGTTAAAGAAGACGATAAAAGTCACCATTTGACAAGTTAATATTTATTTTTACAACATAAGAATAATCATTGAAATAAATCCATGTAAGAGAACAAAAGTACATATCAACACTTCCACAATACTTCAATAAAAACTGTTTCAGAAAACCATACTAATGTATTAACTGTTAATATCATACTGTCTTATTCTAACATGTACAACACATTTTTATTCTTAGCTGTTTTAGCACTAACTGTCCCTTTGTCTAACTCCTTCACCACTGGTCAGTTTTCACTTTCCCTCATTATCTCCAGCAGTAGCAAACTTTTCATATTGAATACAAACTCACAGCATGAACTGACCGAAGGTTATAACAGAGTTATGACAATCACCAACTCTCGTCACAGCAAGGATGTGAACGTCTGTCTATCACTTATTCCAGTGCGATCAAGAGCAGAGGCTACCAATGACAAAACAACATTCATAGCTTTCAAGCCACGTCGTTTAGATAGAATTGATGTCGAGTTCTTTGGCAATGGAAAGTATTGGTTGTCGTTTTCCTTCTCTGAACAATCAATGCTGCTGGGTACTGAGAGATCAGCTTGACTATGGATTACATCAACATCTTTTCCTGTGCAAGTCTTTAATTAAAGACACATATTCTTCCGTTTATGAGCTCGCTGTTCCTTCTTTGCCAATGTTTTGTCTTCATTTCCCATTACAATTTTGCGTTCAGTTCACTGGTCATGCAAGAAAAGCCCATCTTCTTCAATTCTAATCATAGTGTGAGCATTGATGTGTGAGATGTCAAAGATGGATGATGTGAAGCTAACAAAGTCAGCTTCTTTTGCACGTTGAACCTCTTCTCCTCTTTTAGCATTCTTCTCAACCTCTCGGTACTAGTCAATAAGTACTTACAACTTTTTAATGATATTCCGTTTTTCAGCCTTAGGGATACGCGCTTTATCCCAGTTGTTCAACAGTCTATGCATGACATTAGAAACATCATCTCTCTTGGGAACTTTATTAATTTTGTGTAAATGAAAGTATACACTCAAAATATTTGTCTTTGTTGAAAGAACTCGTTCAGAAAAATTTTCAGATGGTTCACCAGTTAAATGAACAACAGTTTTCGACCAAGTAGTCATAACTAAATGAATGATATTTATATAGCCGAAACATTTAATCTTATAACACTTGCTTTTTATAACTAAATTGAAATGCACTGGTGAAGCTGGCTATTTATATGAACATCAAATCTTCTAGAATTTCCTGGAACCATCTCAATTTTTTCACGTTATTCAGTTGATACTAGAACCTTCTAGAGATGTTATAGAACCTTCCAGAACCTTCTAGCTTTGATTATTCTTTTCTAAAACTTATCAGAACCTTCTAGCATTTTCTGTGTGCTATATATATATATATATATATATATATATATATATATATATATATATTCATACATTCAAAATTCATTCAAAAAGCTTGAAAATTTCAGTGTCGATGAGGCTGTTCTAAAAGAAAGTCACATATTCATGAATTTTGTTCTATGTTGACTTGAAGTAAAAGGAAACATTATAAAATGCTCCATAAAAATTTGACAAAAATTAGTTTGTGCCGCCCTAATATATATATATAGCTGTGAACATAATATCTTAAATTGCTTACTCAGTTACTCTCCCGTTTAGATATATGACGTCATTAGTACGACAATTTCCGGGGGCTATTTTGAATTTTAAAATGACATTTTTTTTTTATTTCTAATAATTTGAATGTTATATGATGTTCTCACTTTTTTTTGGCCCACCATATATATATATAGACTATGAAAGAATTGAGGGAGACAATACTAGCCTTGGAGAAGGTAAGTAATTTTTTCAATTTCTCTTAAACTCATAGCATATTATCGATTATTTACATTTTGTTTGGAGTTTAAAAAACACACTGGCATTTGCAATCATGATAAAAATAAATGTATATTTAAGTTGTTTTTTTTAAAATTGTTTTATATATAATGTTATATTTATTAACATTTAGTCATACCCGCGTAGCATACGCCGCCCTATCAATTTAATTAATTTAATTTTTTTTTTAAATAAGCATTCGAACAAAGTATCTTTTATCATTAATTTTTAATTGCTCATTAAAAATTGTGATATTTTTTAGTATCTTATAATAATAAATTTACTTAATGTAATTCACTGCACAAAAGCAGGGAGAAATGCATGTGAAAGTTGCTCAAATTAAATAGAAGTTGTGCAAAGAAATTTAAAATAAATAAGGCTATATAAACATACCCTCAAAAAGTAAAAAAAAAAAAACAACATTATAAATATATTTATGGGTCTCGCCAGCAGGCTACTTCCCTTAGTTCACATCGAAGACTTTTACATAAATTCTATATGAGTACATCTTAAGTTTTAAACTCTTCTCTCGATCGCCATAACATGTCTTGCTTTTTGAAATCACGGGAATCGGGATTTTCCCCAAAACAGCAGCTCAAATAGCTCAGAAAACATCGCAAATATTCGAATGTTGTTAAATGCTGAATGCGTCTTTCTTTCTCTGACGTATTCGGGAAATCCGTAAACGCGACTAATCTATTTATAGATGAGATTTCGTGGTATCCCGCATGGTTGGGAGACGAAGAGAATTATATATAGGAGATAGTATTTGGTCAGAAAACGAAACAAATATTACCATTTAATTAGCAACGTAACAGACGTTGACCGAGAAGTTTTACGTGGCACTGCAAATATTTCTAATACACCATTGGGTAGATATATTGGTGATAATTTATCCCAACTTCATAATGTGCAGAAATAATCAACGTTCTTTACAAATTACATTTTATCCTTTGAAGCTTAAGACTTATTATAACAAAATTACAATCTAGACTAAATTACTTATTAAAAATAACAAACTATTGTGTTTGTAAAACCTGAATTTAGTACATTCAATTCAATATTCGTGCATACAGAATTGAAGAAATACACCTACTTACTAAGCCCAATTTATTAATGAACATGTTTTAGTAATACTTCAATGAACGCAATGTCACTAACGTATTTTTGGATTATCTAAAATGTATATTATATCTTCATCAACCTAAATGTTTAAGAAATTTAAAGTCATATTCCAAACAACTTACATTAAATTGAATTTTAACTGTTAAGAAATTGATTTTTCTTTTTTATCTGACAGGTAATCGAAGTGCCCTAGGTGAATTGACAACCAGTTTCACAGGTTAACGCTCATTGTTTTTTTTTTAATCTATTAGTAAAGAAATATTTCTCTTTATGGTATTGCTGAATAGCGCAGTCGAAAGTAAACTCGACTCACACACATAATGTAAATGGTTCTATTCGTTGTAAAACAAGGAGATGTATAGGAGATTGGTTCCACCAATTTTATAAACCCACAGAGGTGACATTTGAAAATCATATTTAATAATACTCATTTCCAGTGTGCGTTAAATCGAAAGTAAAGAATTAATACAACAGTATTCCAGTTTAAAATACAACCATGAAAAAAATCGGATCTGCCCGAAACCAAAAAATAACCTAGCCTAGCGATCAAGCATAAGGGGATATAACTCTATGCAAAGGTTTTGCAGGGTACAGCTAGTACTACAGATATGTGTCTGTTTATGTTTACATTCGTTTCCACAAACGATCGTAATATCGTAAAAACAAATGTTTTGATTGGTACTTTTTCCCATTTCATTTGGATTTCACAATTATTTTAGAAAAATATCTTTTCAACCTTTGTTTTTTTGTATTTTAAGACGAAAGAAAAAGCACATTTGATAATCTAATGAATGTTTTATATGGGCATATAACCAAATAGGTCTAAAGAAGAAGTAGATATATTAGACAATTTATGACAAAACTTTTAAATACATCATACATGTGATGTTTGCATTTTTTATATAAGTTAAAATTTACGAATTGGCATTAAATATATAAATGTCTATTTCAAATGTACAATGCGCTCTATTGAATTTTAAAAATGACATACGTCTTCCAAAAGTCAACTCAAACAATAGAAATGAAGACAATAATTGAAGCACTAACCCCAACCAAGGAAAAAACAGATCTCACAAAGATGCTAAGGGTGATCACTCATATCACGTAATTGATAGCAATCATCGAAATATTGACTCATATCATGTAATTGATAGCAATCATCCAAATATTGACTCATATCATGTAATTGATAGCAATCATCGAAATATTGACTCATATCATGTAATTGATAGCAATCATCCAAATATTGACTCATATCATGTAATTGATAGCAATCATCCAAATATTGACTCATGTCACAGAGTGATTGTGTGCGCTGTGAGTTTGGATAACGGTATGGTATGTATTGGCAGGGGAGAGCACGAGTGTGTAACTGGAGACTGAGTTGTATTGTCTGTGGGTGTGTGTGTGTGTGTAGCTGGACTGTGTGTACAGTTAGTTGATGCCCAGTTGTTGAGCGAGAGTCGTGAAGTACACCTGGTATGAGAGGTCGTGCTTTGGCCCAGTTATTAGAGTAGACTTGGTCAGTTAGCTGTTGTAGTCAGTGTTTTATAAATGATACCATGATGGTTCTAATTAAAGAGTGATTTGTATCTTCAAAAGGATTTTGTTAATTTTGTTACAGTGTTTTCTTTTGTGATATACGTTCAGTATATACAAGGCGACGGAAGATAAAATTACATTGTGATATCTCATATCATGTAATTGATAGCAATCATCCAAATATTGACTGTAATCGTGTAATTTGTGCCAACCTAGGTTAATCATTGCATTTTTTGCGCTTAATTTTTTTAAAAATATACCATCAACTTAGTAAAGAACTCAGAGTGTCCTTGAAATGTATAACCTTGCCATAAGCATCTAGGATCATCGCTGCAAAATCGTTGTAGGTGTCCAAGTTTGAGAAGGGCATCTGCGTTTCATTGGAACCGTTTTTGGAAAATGTTTTTTGCTATAATGATACAAATCTAAACATTTGCATTAGGCCTTACATACGACACTAGCAATTTCCCCAATATTGAGGACTGGCGACGAATCAGTCTACATTGTATGTATAATAAAAAAAATGGTTCAAAACTAGAAAGATTTATAATTATAGAGCTTTTCTGTAAGTACAAAAAAAAATCATAATTACTTTACAGGCGCGCTATTTGAGAACGCTTGTGATATATAACAAATATAATTTTATGTAATTAAATTGAACATTGTACCCTCCAAACTTTTAACATTTTAATATTAAGAATGTTTTGTTTTTAACCTGGTAAAGTGTTGTTGGTTAGGTGGTATCGTGCATGTTTTGGATATTGTTTTCTCTGACGTAAATAAGGAACATTGTTTAGACAATATTTCTGCCGTTAAGCCAAAGTGAAATAAATCATACTTAACTCTTAATCGACGGCAGGTTTTTGGCATTTTTTTTATTACCAAACAGGTGTCCTTACATTTTGGACTATATTGTCTGTTTCCTTTATAGCCCATATATGTGTGATATATCATTTTTTTTCTACTTTGAATAGGCTTTAAAACTGTGCAGCTTATCTTTGTGAAAATGAAACTTGATAATATTTAAAAAAAAAGAATTTAACAAAACAAAATTATTATTTTTTTAAAGTGTACAAACAGCAATAAGACAAAAAACATGTATTAAAAACAAAAACATTTTTTCAGACATTTTATTAATCTACATATATTTCTGAAATGAAATATTCAGTTATCAATCAATTTCTTCAAAAAATAAATGTTTGGTGGCTTTTTATCAAATATGCATATTTTCCTTTAATTATTCACATAAAAAATTTAATTTTAAGAAAAACGCAAAAAATGTAGAAAAAAAAGTTTTTTTTATTAAAAAAGACATAATGCACAGTGTGTTTTTTGCACTGCCGCTCACTTTTTTGACAAAATGTCAAAAAAGTGAGCGGTATGGCTTTATGCGCGCCTGTGTCGTGAGGCTACCTTGTGTTTTTTCTTGAAAAAGTTGAAAAAAAATGTTTTTTGGTCAGTTTTGAATGTTTTTATATATATATTTTTTTTGATTTAGCGAGTGTTAGTTTCATTTTTGTCACTAGATTTAAGTTCTTTTTCCACTAAATAATGAGAATCTGAGTCCATTTTAATGTAGTCAAAGTGACTGACAAAACGTAAACAAATCAAAATGGCCGGTCAACTGATAGTGTTATTTTATTTGTGAGAAATTGTAGTTAAATAAAAAATAAATAAATATTTTTTATTAGAAAGTATTTAGAATGCATTTTTTTAATAAAAATATAACATTTGTAATAAAAAAATATTTAAAAAAATATTATTTTTCATGGTTTGACTTTATGGATCACCAGAGTCACATTTTATTGTATGCCGTTTGTTGGGAGTTAAGAATTGTAGGAAGTGTGTTATTAGTTACATTTTATTATTAAATTATTGAGCAAGCAACATTAAAAAAATATTTTCATATAGAAGATGATTACTTATTTGAGTAATAATTGTGTTTACTTTACTGAACTTTATAATGACGTTCATCTGCTATACTCTCGTACACAGAATTAATTTATTTTAAAGTTCATGATTCTAAAAGCTGATAAATTGTCCTTATTAAATAAAAGCTACTGAGGTTTTATTTTAAAAAAGTTTAAAATGTATGCATATATTAAGACCAAGAAAAAAGTGCTTATAAAACATAGTTTCAAAACTGATATGTAATTCAATTACTGTTAAATGCACATTACCTTTACTTTTCAAAACTACCTTACTGTAGAAATCCAGGCCGATATATTATGACGATTTGTGTTATCGTCTGTAAATATCATAATACTAATAACACTGGGCAACATTTTTTTTTAAATCGTCCTGGGTTTTCCAGTTGAATTAGACTAATTTTGATGCTCTGAGTCCGAAAATGACCTTGGTTTTGCTCAATCAGGTCAGGATTTTTAGCTTCTCAATGGTAAGTTGAGGAAATGCTCGGCACATTAGTTGAATTACCTCCCATCCTTGTCCAGAGCACGCGTAAACTGTTTCGTTAACCCAAGCTGCATGTGTATCGGTGGGATCAATATCTTCTCCCGGGCAACAAAAGGTTCGTTTATGATGTTTCTCGCCCCAGGATCTGTCGCGACTGTCCCACATACATAAAAAGCATGGGTACTTCGTGAACCCGGACTGCAGACCAAGTAGAAAATTCACCATCTTCAAGTCGACTCAGATTATCCATTGTTGCTGCTCATATTGGATTTTGTCGAACACATACTTCACTGCTTCATATTTCTCTTCAAGAGTTGTGGAGTGCGTAAGAGGTATTGAGGCAAACTGGCTCCCGTTGTGGAGAAGTACACACTTCAAAGAGCGCTTCAGCTGTCAATGAAGAGTCGCCAATCTCTCGGATTGTATTGAGGACCGCCGAGTTTATCAAGAAGACCAGTGACATCTAGGCAGTAGACAAGGTCTTCCTCCTTGCAGAAGTAGCCCATGTAGTCATCATGCCTTCTACTGAAGAAAGTGATACACGCTTCCTTGCCAAGTATATTTTTCTCTTTGAGTCTGGAGGCCAACAGCTAGGAGGAATTACTCGACAAGTTGAGATCCCGAACCAGATCATTAAGCTCACATTGTGAGAAAGCCTGCGGACCATCTTGTGATTCATACTCTCTTCTGTATCTCCTTCCTCGTCTAAAGTTGTGGCCTCATCGTCGCTGTCGGGAAGATCTCTGAACACTGGTACATGAATTTCTTCGCAGTGAGCAGCTGGATGACGGGCAGATGGAAGGTTGGGGTACTGGAGGCTTTGCCCATTCTAGTGCTGATGCATTAAATAATCAAGTGAAAATCCAGATTGATGATTTATAGATAAAATATAATTATCTCTGTTTTTATAACTGTGATTATTTTGCTGCTAATTATTATGCACCTAATTTAGAGAATTGATTAAACTCAAAATCCCTGACATTAGAATACGTATAGCTCGTCAGGTAGGTCTATGGCTGTATCTCAAGAAGTTGACCTGACCGAACAAAATCAATGTGATATTCGGACTCAGAACACCAAAATTAACCTAAATCAGTTGAAAAACCCCTGACGATTTTTTGGCTGTTGCCCAGTGTAATTGTTTATAACTAATTAATTTATCCGTTAAATTGATCAGCAGAGCTGTAGAAATGTAAAGTTTAAAGGGAATGTTTTAAGTAAAATAATAAAACACAGAGATAAAAAACACTAGTACGGTGTAGGCATTATTACAGTAACGTAACCTAGTCACGTATTTGATCTTTAAAAAGATTTATATGTTAAAAGACAAGGATTCACAGTAATCTTTTCTGTCATACCGCGAATCGGCTGTAAAGAGGAAACTAAAACAATCATATCAATTAAACAATTTAAACCTTCATATTTAGTTTTTCTTTATTGATAACAACACTGCATATTAATTGTTTAATGTAAATGTATTTTCATGCATTATATTTTCAGAATACACGACTGTGCAACGTGGTCAGCCAGAAGATAGCATAACTACGCGAAGTGGTCAGACAGAAGATAACATAAATACGCCAATTGGTCAGACAGAAGATAACATAACTACGCCAAGTGGTCAGTCAGAAGATAACATAACTACGCCAAGTGGTCAGTCAGAAGATAACATAACTACGCCAAGTGGTCAGACAGAAGATAACATAACTACGCCAAGTGGTCAGTCAGAAGATAACATAACTACGCCAAGTGGAAAGCCAGAAAATAATATCGGTAAGTGACATTAATTAATTGATACACTTTTTGGTAATATGATTCTTAAAAAAATGCAATATTTTACGTGTTTTGAGTGAAAATACAAAACCAATCAATTATACATCAAAATACAAAGCAGAGAAAGTAAAAACAAAATTTCTCAATCGAACCTGATGGTATCGAATCTAAGCAGTTGTAGGAATTAGGCTGCATGGGTGATTTGAGAACCACGTCTGAGTTGTTCTGATGTGTATTCCAAAGTCAGCTACTCCCGTCATATATCTCTTCAGAAAAATATCAAATGCAACGGCAGCACAGTTTTTTTTTTTTTTTTAGGTTTTTTTTTTGAGTTTTTCAGCCGGAATAAAATAAAAAAAAAATAAGGCGAAAACTCTAAACGAAGAAAAGTGACATCGACATAGGATCGTAACATGTACAATACTTAAAGGCTGCATAATATATTGGGACGGGCTGCACATGGCCCGCGGGCAGTAGTTAGGCCAACCCTGTTGTATAGTGTTGTTTTAGTCCCAGGTCATATTTTAGTTTTAGTTTTTATTTCGTTTTTTCTGTAATAATTTCAGTTTTCGTCTAGTTTTAGTCTTGCTGCTAATTTTAGTTTTAGTTTTAGTTCTCGTTGACGAAAAGTCAACATTTTCGTCAACGAAGGTTTTAGTTTTAGTTTTCGTCAACGAAAACAACACTACTGTTGTAAAGGGAAATAAAATGGACTGAGAAGTGCTAAGCCCATTTGAAAAAAAAAAAAGTGCGCCTGGCTATACAGTGGGCATGGGCATAAAAGCGGGAGAGAAATGATGAGAAAGGTCAGTGTAACAGGTTAGCAAAGAGATCAAAAGAGGTCAGTTAGTGCAGATTGCAGTTAAGGAAGTGTTTACAGTGTTTGGTAAATATAGTAGCTGATGAGTTATAATACAATAGTTAAAGCCAGCGGTCGAGGAACTTTTTTTTTTAAATTATTACCCCAAAATATTTTTGTGTAAGATAATATTACCCCATAGTGAATCAAAAATTACATTGTTTTCCTCATTTGGGGTAATTTACCTTGGTTCCCCGACCGCTGGTTTAACCAGTTAATTAAGATGCTTAATGGAGATCTGTGTATTTCATATTATTCACCTCTCATGTTGTAGATTTCTGTATTCATAAATGAATAAAAACTACCAAAGTTTCCTGTGATTAGTGAGTGCACGTAAAAGTGTGTATCCATTGTATTAGCTCTAGAATACATTGCACTAGGTTTATCTAAAAGTGAACACAATAAAAGAACGCAACATTTACAAAAACATAAAGCTACTTTAAAAAGTTAACAGAAACTATAAATTATTTATTAGATAACTTGTATGGAAAAAATAAAACTAAAGTATTAACTGTGTAATAAAAAATATAATACACTATTTGTAAAAAAAAATATGTTTCTTATTACAGAACTATTTTTTTTTTAGTAATATTTACTTTAAATTGATATATATTCTATCTGCTTTTCCTAGCATTTGAACGTAACCAAGACGACTTTTAATCAACAATTCCATAGAGTATGAATATTTAGAAAATTAAACACACACACACACACACATATATATATATATATATATATATATATGTAAATCTTATATATACATAATAGGCTAACATAGACGGTGGTTCGACAGACCTACACACCGTGCGGTGTAAAGTATGCTCATGGCGATAAAAGCCGCATGTCTGTACGTTAAAAATACAGGGCACCGTACGAGTTGAAAGCTTACATCGCTAAAAAAATGTCTGAGTTCTACGTCACACCTTTGCGGAGTTAAAAAAAAAACAGCGCGTGTCATCGACCGTCTCTATAAAAATAGTCTGGGGAATTCCAAAATTATAGAAACTAAAAAGAGACAATGTATGTTAAATGAGAGTATGTTTGGTGCGCATTTTGTTCATCAAATGAATCTTTCTTGAATAAAAATGGGGAATTCTAAACACAACAAGGATTTCTTATTAATAAATTAAGATTTTTAAATGATATTGAGTAGTGTGTGCAAATTATGTTTAATAGTCGGGGGTTGTTTTTGTTAAGCTTATGTATCCATAATGAGGATTATTTTCTTTGGGATAAATTATATAAAAATCTATTTTTTTGTACATAGACCGATTGTTAACGCGCTCAAATATATATTACCGAGTTGGTTGGGATAGGGGTGGGAATAAACCAAATGGTTGCAAAAGGGAGGGGGGGGGGGGTCAAGCAGACGATTCAAGTTGCAACACCGCTAATTTTTTAACCTCACGTCTCTCTTTTTTTTAAATACGTCGTGTTAAACATGATAAATTATAAAATTATAAAAAAAAGAACTGTTGGAATGGGGGTGTAGGGTTGGGAAAGGAGTGTTTAACGGGGGGGGGAGAGGTAGGGAGAGGTGTCACGTGGTATTGTTAACAGGGTGAACATGCAGTTATACTAAATGCCCCTTTTCGTAATTTTGTACATTGAGACCCACTGCGATTCGGGCTTGTCTTGAGTGGATGGGGGGGGGAGGGAGGGAGGGAGGGAAAGATGGGTGTGTGGCTAAGTGAAAGAGAATTGAAACACTATTAAAAAATAACTATCGAGAAAGAGTCCTTTAAAATATTATGAATTAATTAAGATTAGTCAATGATATGGTGTTGTGAGCACATCACCATTTTCAACTCCAACTGCGTGCCAAATAACCGGTCCGGGTACCGGGCCTGTTCAGCTAGTATATATATATATATATATATATATATATATATATATATATATATATATATATTGCTCAAGAGCACTGTTTAAAGGGTTTCCCAATGCGTTGTACCCTTTCGCCAAGAAATGCGCGAATAATTTTGCGGTGGTACTGCACTGCACTGGTGAATATAATCTTGTATACATGCGCAACTAATTATTGTTTTTATACTATGCGTACTCTGTATAACGAAAAAAAATATGAATAGACATTTTTTAAAAATTTGGGAAACACTGCGCTGGAAGAATGTTGTCATATAGAAGATGATGACCGACATATTGATTACGTATTAAAAGTAATTTTTTTTGTCTAATTCAGTGAACTCTGTAGTTCATCTGCTTTAATTCGTACAAAGAAATAGTTTAATTTGAATATCATAATGCGAAAAGCTGCTAGATCGCAAACTTCATCAGCTAATTGATAAATACATATTTTTTTTGTAAAACTTTGAAATAATTAAAAAAAAAAATTAAATATTTTCTCTAAGCTAGAAGTAGTAGAGGAAATTACGAAATTAACATTAAATTTCTTATAAAAAATTAATTTGAACTCTTAATAATAATTTTTTCTAGAAAATGATTAAAGCTAACTTTGAGGTGGTTGTGGGCAAAGTACCGTTTGTACACATGAAACAGATAAAGCTACTTGTTGAAAAAAATGTTAAAAATTGATGTTATTTTTTATTAATTATGTAATAAAATACAATATATCATTATGTTTATAAATGTATGTTTCTTCTTGTAGAAAGAATTTTTTTAAAGATATATTAACTTTGAACTGATGCACATTCTATCTACTTTACACAGCATTGGCAAGTAACCTAGCCGACTTTGGATCAATATTCAAGCGTAAGAACATTTAGAAAATTTTTAAAAAGACACCTACACACACGCACCTACACACAGACACACACAAACACACAAACACACACACACAAACATATATATATATATATATATATATATATATATTAGAGTGTGGCAAACTGTTGTTGTCTCTATCAGACAATTATAAATAGATGCTCCCTCATCTAGTGATCAATTTCACAATTTATGTTCATGTGTTATTTTCATGTCTAGGGGTCGCAACTTTGAAAAATACGGTTATTATAGTACATTATATGAATATTAACCCCTAAAGCGCCAACTAATGTTAACGAAATGCATCTAGAATAGTTATCATATTTATATTTGGTATAATTGTACAGCTAAATGATAACTGTTTACATTACTATTATTATGTAAGCTTTTTTGAATTTTCATTTTATTTTTACTATAAATATTTGTGGGTATTAAAATGTGCCCCTTCTAGGCCCCTGTAAAAAAATGTCCAATGACGGTCAAATAAATGAAAAAAATATAAAAGACGAATTTTCACTTGTTATTATCTATTTAAAAAACGATCAAATTAAATATACAAACTTTCCCGAATAGAATCCATCAAAAATTAATTAAATTAAATCATTTATATCCAAGAAAAGCTTTGTCGGCCTATGAAAACAATCCCATCAATATCACTACCACTCATTTAAAAAAAACAAGCAATTAAGCCTGTTCCATTCTGGACACAGGACGTGTTAGCGCATTTTCATGTTATGTATCAGTACGTATGCTATCTTTCAGTAAATATTTGTAAATTTTGGAAATGTTTATAAATTCAATTGTGTAATGCATATATCTGTAAAAAATAAATTATAAAGACGTTTCTTTATATTTGAAAAAAAAAATATTGTCTCTTAAATCTAACTACAAGTTGTTTGTGGTTACTGAAATAGGACTCATAATTGAAAACATTCGAAATTATAGTCATTTAATCGTCCGAAAACTCCGTCAATTGTTGCATAGCTCTGATACTTTCAATTAAACTCAGAACACAAGCTTACTATTTCATTTGATGAGTTTCTTAATAAATCTTGGTGAAACTACGTGCTGCAGTATTTCGCACCAAATGAACGGGCTATTGAACGTACAAGGTGTATATATAATATATAAGCCCCTTAGGAGCCCTGAAGCCCGGCCCTCAGAGGTCCTATCGCGAAATAAACTTTTGATGTACACATGGCAGGCCAAGACCTACAAAATGATATATACATCATGGGTCTAGGACTTATAGTTGCTGAGATATAGCGCTCCTTTATTAATATAGCTTATTTAGTAAAAAACGGTACTAAGGCCCCTATTACGGCCCTGGGAGGTCAGATCGCGAAATGGAAAATAGTCATTTCTTGGCAGGCCAAGACCTACAAAACGATATATACATCATGGGTCTAGGACTTATGGTTGTTGAGATCTAGGGTGTACACGGACAGACAAAAATTAAAACTAAAATCCTTTCGACAAAATAGATGCTTAGAGGAAGAAGTCAGTTCATGATCAAAAAGAAGAAAGTGAAGGAATAGTTTTCTCTTGGTTTTGATGGCAAGATTGATGTCACTCTAAAGCATACTGGGTCTACTCGTCGCAAAGTCAAAGAAGAGCACTACGTCTTAGTATCATTTCCTACCCATAGCTATGTTGAACATGTTGTTCCAGCATCAGGAAAGTCCAAGGACATTTCCAGAGAAATTATGTCAGTTGTTACAAGCAGCAAGTCGGAACTAACTTTACAAGCAGTTGTTTGCAATGGAACACCAATAAATACTGGTAAACATAATGGTGTAATCCGACAACTTGAACTTCAGCTACAAAGGCCACTTCAGTGGTTGGTTTGTTTACTGCATGCCAACGAATGGCCGTTAAGTAAGCTAATAGAAGTCGTTGATTGGAAGACCACTGGTCCAAAGACTTCAGAAGGACAGTTAGCAGGCATGCTGGAATTTGATCTCCAGCAGAAATCAATCATCGAATTTTCTCCAGTTTCAGGTTCTGTTTTTGAGGTTGAAGACGAGGTGATGAAAGATCTAAGTACAGATCAGCAGTATTTACTGAACATGTGTCTGCTTATTCAAAGTGGTTGTGGCGCTGGTAAGAGTTACATCTCATACTTAGAGACTGCCCAACGTGGAACAATCAGTCATGGTTAACTAAAGCTAACCGAAAACTAAGGTCGTATGCCTCCGAACAA
Organism: Bulinus truncatus; assembly: GCA_021962125.1. Classification (NCBI taxonomy): domain Eukaryota; kingdom Metazoa; phylum Mollusca; class Gastropoda; family Planorbidae; genus Bulinus; species Bulinus truncatus. The sequence goes on from JAGDYQ010000417.1 coordinate 269,115, forward strand.
AGTCCTTCTGCCGACCTTCAACGAATTGTGAAATTCATACTGAATTTTTATGGTCCATCATGGTTGTGCATCAAATCTCATCCAAGCTGCCAGGAAGGAGCCAAGAACTAATTCTTCATGATTTCACTGTACCAAAAACTTTACACAAATGATCAGACTGTCGTAGCTCCATCGCTTCAAAACAACAGCTACTTTTGTCATCCAGAAAATATCTTGCTGGCGACTGTTGGCGACAAAGACGAAAACATTAGAAAATGTGCATACGAAAAAGTGTTGCTGGTTCGAAGTACTCACTCAAGTAACACGTGTAAGATTCGTTGTTTTGACAGGAACAGAATTAAAAAAAAGTTTTTTCAGCTGAGTCGTACATTAGCATGGTTAACTGGGAACTGGTCGAGTTTGATTCACCTCCACTGCTGCAGGACATCACTGCCGAAGATATTGCCAGTTACGGCCAGGTAATTCTACCTCACTTTCCATGCCATTCGCAAGATGTTGAAAGAAACATCAAGGATGTCACAGCAGTTTGTGGCAAAATATACGGACATGATAGACGCCATGGTGCTATTATTCAAAGGAAGAAATCAAGATCGGACGTGCCAACAATAGAAACAAAGGTAGACTTTCTGCACTAACTTCACATTTGAACTGCCGTACTGTTGCAAATAACTTTGTTTTTTTAAATTTTACTTGAGATTGTTGTTGTTGAATATGTTGTGTTTGACTCTAAGAACCGTTAACATTGTTAATATTTCACTCTGTTCAGCAGCGTTATATTTTCAGAACACATTTAATTGCGTTTTTTTAAAGACAGAGTTGTTAGAAAACGGTTATACAGAAAATAAAACTTTTTCTGTCTACGCTTTTACTTTCACATGGATCACTGATTTTGGTTTGCCTGAGACCTTAACTCCAAAATTTGTCAGTTTTTGCCCCATCCTAATATATATATATATATATATATATATATATATGTACTCTTTAATAACAATTTACTTATAATTGATTGAAACTGATTTTGAGGTGATTCTGAGAAAATTACTTTTTGCACACTGGAAACAGATAAGGCTACGTGTTGATTTTTTTTTAAATTAATGTCATTAGTAATTAAGTATATAATGAAAATAAATATCCTTTTTTTTAAATAAAATTGTGATTCTTTTTTTATAGTGATTATTTATATTTGCATTGAACTAATACATATTCTATCTAATTTGCCTAGCATTTAAAAATAGCCTACTTGACGATGAAACATTACCAAAGGGTAAGAACTTTTTAGTAAATTTATAAAAAAAGACACAAACATTAAAACACACACACGCACAAGCAGATACACACACACTTATATATATATATATATATATATATATATATATATATATATATATATATATATATATATTGCGCAAAAGAAGTGTTTACAGCGTTTCCCAATGTGTGGTACGCTTACCCTCAGGAATGCGAGAAAATTTTTGCGGTGGTACTGCACGGGCTGAGAACACTCTGTATTCATACGCAATTAATTTTGAAATGAGGGGAATCCGCGACGGTAAATACAATATACTAGTTGTACCCTGCAAAACCTTTGCATAGAGTTATATCCCCTTAGGCTTGATAAGTAGGCCAGGTTATTTTTTGGTTTCGGGCAGATCCGATTTTTTCATAATTGTTTTTTAAAGTGGAATACTGTTGTTAGGGATGTGAGGAAGTTCGAATTCGAATCCGACGACAGTCGAACTTCGACGTTTTTTGAGCAAATTCGAATCCGAAAAAAAAATCCGATCGGATTCGAATATGAAAAACGCAGTGGCTAGAGTTCGTCTAGAGTCTAGACGGACGCCGTATTATTCTTTTTTCGGGGTCCGTCTATAGATGTGCGCATGCGCGCCAATTGAGATTAAGAGTAAAGATGTCCGCATGCACGGCATTTATTCTTTATTACTTTTTTCGGGTCTGTCTAAGCCTAATAAATTCGGAGGAAAACAATATCATTTAAACCTCAAAAATTAACGAATAAAACAAAAAAAAAATATGTGCTAAATTAGCATCTATCGCACCCCCTTTCCCAGAAACCATATAAAATACACGTTTTTTTTTCTTATACTTCTATTAAATATCAACGAAGTCTTGGGGGAAAAAGACAGTGAAAATTCCTGATTTCTTTTTGTGACATTTTTTAAACAAATAAATACTGTATAGTTTTTTTTTAACTATTAATTAAAATTATAAAGAATTATTTGTGTTTTTAGTTTATTTCTTTATAAAACTTTTTTGATGACGTCATTAGCTGTTAATAATCGGAGAACTATGTTTCTATTGTAAACAGAATGAATGAGAACTCTTTTTATTTAAAGTTATTATCGGTGCGTCATTGGAAAAAAAAAACTGATTCAATTATTGGATTTTAAAAGATTTATGATGCTGTTTAAAGTCGGCGATCGTTTACAGAGTTGGAAGTTAATCTCGATTGTCGCGCATGCGCTCATCTATAGATGACCCCGATAAAAAATAATATGAAGTCCGTCTAGATGGAACTCTAGCCACTGCGTTTGAAAAATTACCGTTTTCAGATCAAATCACGGCCGTAGAAATCGTAACTAATACTAAAAAAACCTAGAGACTTTCGAAAACCATATATAAAGAAAACAGATAAAACTGGTCCCTCACTCAGCTTTCTATAGATTAGACGTCGTATTTGGTCATGAACGTATTTTAGATACACCCCCCCCATTCGCCAAATCCTCATCCGCATTTGAATCCGACGGATTATTATTTGCCAAATCCGAATCCGACGGATGCGGATTTTCATCAGCTCCGTCACATCCCTAACTGTTGTATTAATTCTTTACTTTCGATTTAACGCAGAACACAAATCGCTATTGTATTATTAGATACACGTCTTTTTTTTACATTGGTACTGTGTATTACGAACATAAAATATGGTTACACAGTTGTCCACAATTTGGGAAACACTGTGACAGATGAAGATTGTCATAGAGAAGATGATGAACGTTATATTTGATTACGTCATTTGAGAAATATTTTTGTTTACTTCCCTGAACTTTATAATGACGTTTATCTGCTATACTCTCGTACACAGAATTAGTTTATTTTGAACATCATGATCTTAAAAGCTGCTAGATCTTCTTTTATGCACGCAAACTTCTTAAGCTGATTGATTAAAAAAAAATATAATTTTAAATAAAACTATAAAATTACTGTTATTAATTTGAAAAAAAAATAATAAAAATAATTTGTTAAAGCTAAATTATAACGAAATGAACATTAATTTACCTGTAAAATAATGTGTACTCTTTAATAATAATTTTATTTATAATTGATTGAAACTGATTTTGAGGTGATTCTGGGAAAATTACTTTTTGCGCACGGGAAACCTATAAAAAGCTACTTGCTGAATAAAAAATAAAAAAAATTAATGTCATTTACAGTTAAGTATATAATGAAAATAAAATACATTTTTAATAAAATTATGCTACTTTTTATAGTGATTTTTTTTTGTATATGTACATTGAACTAATACATATTCTATCTACTTTACCTAGCATTTATAAATAGCCAAAAGGACGATGAAACATTACCAAAGGGTAAGAACATTTAGTACATTTATATAAAGACACAAACATTAAAACACACACACGCACAAACACATACACTAACACACACACACACACACACATATATATATGTATATATATATATAAAAATAAATAAATAAATATATATATATATATATCATCATTACCAAGCCCAGATTCTAGTACAATTAATTGAAGCACATACACAAATACACACACACACATATATGTATATATATATATATATATATATATATATATATATATATATATATATATATATGTCATCATTACCAAGCCCAGCTTCTTTTACAATTAATTGAAGCTGATGCCAAACTTCTTCGCATTTATCCTTATGCAATCATGTCATATTTTTTAAACGAGGGTCCAGAGCATATGCAATTCTCTGCTATGTTATATTGAAGTACAGTTTGTGTCACTTAAGATTGCTAAGCGGCGAATTTTCGAAACGTAAAATGCTGACTGGGTCTCCATCAGACACTGCTAGTTCGATTTCAAGGTGACATATGGTTGGAAGAATCATTGAGCATGAAACATATAGCTCCCCAGCCAATTATCATATAGCATATCAGCATGGATCGACGACCTTTTGTCTTTAACGCAATTTCCCCCATTCTGTTTCAGTAGGAAGAAAATGACTGTCTTTGTGGGTGGTCGGGCTTTTCGACCCCAAACAGTTCGACCCCGGACACTTCGACCCCGCGACGTTTCGACCCCGCGACACTTCGACCTTGGGACAGTTCGACCCCGGACTATTCGACCCTGTTAACTGATCGGAATAATATTTGAATAAGTATTTCTTTGTTTTAAATATGTTTAGTAGATTTGTTCAACTTGTGTATAATTGTTAAATTTTTTTTTATTTATTTAAAATGTGTGTTTTAATTGTTTCAATTTTTTTTATTGTACAAAATGTGTGTCTTAGATTTTATGGACACAAGATGTGTGATTACACTCAACAACCCCCCCCCCCCTCTTTTTTATTATAACCCAGCTCTGATCGGCGAAGACGTAAATATGATAACTGTTGCCAGACAGTTAGGCCTATAATACAGGTTTAATAACAATGTACGGATAATTCAGCAGATAAACGTTATACTGAACTTTATCAGGGTGGCCCTATATACTGTGACGCTGTCAGGGTGGCCCTATATACTGTGACGCTGTCAGGGTGGCCCTATATACTGCGACTTTGTCATTTGTGCCTGTGACTAGAGTAGACACAAACAATTTGTCAATGAAACTCAAGTGCAATCATGAGAAGTGTATATAAGATGTACTGTCGGTCTTTAAGAACTTTTGAAATTTCTTAAAGCATCAGAACTCCAACGTTACGAAAAAAAAATAACATTTATTAAACTATTAAAACACATATCCTACAGAAAATTAATACAATATAAATATTTTTAACAATTATACACATGTTGAACAAAGTCAATAAACATATTTAAAAAAAAAGAAATAATAATTCAAACATTCTTTTTATCAGTTGACACGGTCGAATAGTCCGGGGGTCTAACTTCCCGGGGTCGAAGTGTCACGGGGTCGAACTGTCGCGTGGTCGAACTGTCCCGGGGTCGAACTGTCCCGGGGTCAAACTGCCTCGGGGTCGAACTGTCCCGGGGTCAAACTGTCACGGGGTCGAACTGTCACGGGGTCAAACTGTCACGGGGTTGAAACGTCGCTGGGTCGAAGTGACGAGGGTTCGAATTGGCGGGGTCGAAGTGTCCAGGGTCGAGCTGTCCGGGGTCGAAAAGTCGTTTAACCGTCTTTTTGTTTCTTCGCTGTTAAGGATTCGCTCGACTATCATCAAAGTCCTAAAATTTTTTCTCTTCTGTAAAGTAGCACCTGAATGGTTTTTAATTCTCCATTGTTTTGTCCGCGTATCTAGGGATGATAGTGTTTGTATAGGCGTAGGAAGAGCTACGTAGTGAATTAACGGATTTTAACTTCAAATTTTACAGTGAAATTTGCTTATTCCTCAATTTGGCGCTACTCTGAACTTTCAGCATTTTGGTCAAATTAACAAACATAGGTGTTGCGTTCAAACCTGCAGTCAGCGTGTAGTATGCGTTCACCACGGGTGCGCAATACATTATGAGGGGTTACGAGCTACCCAAGCTGAGAACATTTGATAAACATGAAACAATGAAATGATTTGATATCGTGGAACGTGATTACAATATATGCACGTTTTTATTTACTACGGGTACTCTGTATTACGAAAATAAAATTGAATACACAGATGTCAAAAATGCGGAAACACTGCGCTAGAAGAATAATGTTTTTATGCTGGATGGATGGAGCTTTTTTTAGGACTGAACAAGTGGTCATAATATTTAGAAACAATTCACATCTTAATGTAAGAAAGTCTTTTAACTCGGTAAAGTGTTGTTGGTTGTTTTTGATAATGATTTCTCTGACGTAAATATAGAGCGTTGATTGGTTCTAAAAGCCGATCCTCCCAAAATATCGAAAATATATTAAGTATCTGAGATTATAATTAAAAGTTTAAAAAAAAATGTGCTAATATATTGATTATAACATTTATAATTAATTTTTTTTTTTCATTTAACCGATAAGGAGAGAAGTACAAATGTTAAGTCCAGGTAGAATGTTAAGGGTAAAACGATACAATACAGCGGTGAAAAAAAAACAACACTTGTACGATGAAGGTAAATGTTTAACACTAGAACGACGTATTATTTGAATACCTTTAACGACTGAAGCGGTTATTTTGACCGCGGTAAGCATTTAACAAATTATGTCATATAATAATTATTTGTATTATGTGTAACAGCCAAAGAAACAATATCTATAGAATAATAAACATTATTTTTAAAAAAAAAATACGTAAGTAATCACATTCTGTTCATTAGTCATCTTGTGTTTTGTTACAACAAAACGAGCATTGATGGCGTGTGTTACTCCTGGCTCAACTTTTTACAAGAATGTCTGATGAAATTTATTTTTGTTGCACAGTAAGGCTATCGCAATTCGTGAAGAAGGTTCAAAAATATAAGACCGACTAGAAATGCTGAAGAGTTGCATTATCAAAATAATATAAGGGCGTTGTAGAAGATATAGACAGGCCATCTTCGTGGACAAGCGTGGACAAGCGTCCGCCATAGAAATAATTGAATTGCTAACAGTAAAGAATGCGCTAGTCACAGTGCAGCGTCTTAAATCTTAATTACACGACAGAGAGAGGAATAGAGAGACCTATCCACCCTAAAAGCAACGAAACGTGTTAAGGGACATATTAAAATGATAAAAGAACTACATTCAATTCTATTTCCGCTTAAGTACGTGATTGTTTCTTGTGCATTTACTTCTGAAGACAAGTATAATTTTCTTTTGGATTCATTTCCTTGCGAAACAACGATGGTACGCGCATCAGCACCTGTTATCAATCGCAGTCCTTAGTAAAAATTTAATACGTATTGGAGAAACAGAACAATATTTACATTTGGAATAAACACTGTGACATTAGGTTAGCTTTTGAATAATAATCGAAAAAAAAAACAAACAACAAAAGTTTGATAAAATAGTCTATTCTTCACGTACACACACATTTGCATGCACACACACACGCACGCACACAGACACACACACACATACATATCTCTCTCTGAAAAATTGCCTGTTTAATTTAATAGGTATTGAAAGTATTCAAGTCTCTTCTGAAATTCAGGGTAAGGTTATTTTATCAACTTAGTTTTTATTCTTTGTAATTTTTTGGTTGTTTGAAAATGAATTTCATAATAATTGGTCGAATCCCTTTGAATACCAAAAAAAAATAAGATTAAAATTAGCACATATGTAATTTAATGACTGACATGTGGAAGCCAATTTACAATGACTGTCTTTCAGTTTCATTTATATAAATGAAAATATGAAAACAAACCAATTAATATATATGAGAGCAATCATTCTTAAAACGGAATTCTTTCAAGAGATATCTTCGTTTATTGAGAGTACAGAACAGGTTCAACAATCTGCCTCTATCATTGTACGAAACTAGATGAAATAGTGCAGCATTTGCATTTTTAAAAGAACAGTTTTTTCTAAAATTATATACCTTAATATCTCTCCAAACTCCCCACGCATCCCTTTCTTAAAACCACTGACCTGTGTAGTTTAATGTCGCATTTCGAAGAAGTGTAGAATGCACCTTGATGTTACTCTCATAATGACTTTTGAATATCTACCAAAATATGCTAAGTTTAGTACAAATATTGTTTCATTTAGTCTGAGTAATAATGTATGCCAGCAATTGTAAAAAAAAAGGAAGATAAATGTTGGAGAGGCACAATGCTGTTTGCACCAGGGCATCAACATAGTCTGAATGTATGTGTGTTTGTGTGGGTGTGTTATTTTTTGATTGAAAATATTGAGATTTCTACCTTTTCTATACATGTACATCTTTCAGGTACACACGAAAGCGACGTGAATACCCTAAATCCATCATAAAACTTAGGATCATAAGAGGGTAAGATATTTTAAATATATTTATCGTTCTAAGGACAATGCATTTTAATTAGACTTGTCTACGTTTTCAAATGAAAAAAAAAATCAGTGCGGTCTAAAAAGCTTCAAAAACATTTTGTTTCATTTACGGTTTGAGCTGGTGAGGTTATGTTTTTTTATGCGCACATATTCCAATGAGTTTTTTTTTCATTGTGTGTTTATTTTTCAAATTTGTGTATAAAACCTACATTAGAATAAAAATGAAAATATTCAATTACATTATTATACATTACTAGCAGTACCCTGCAAAACCTTTGCATTGAGTTATAGCCCCTTAGGCTTGATTGGTAGGCTGGGTTCTTTTTTTTTTGGTTTCGGGCAGATCCGTTTTTTTTTCTTGATTGTATTTTAAACTGGGAATACTGTTGTATTAATTTTTTCCTTTCGATTTAACGTAGAGCCCAAATCAATATTATATTATTAGATTCTAAAAAAACACTTTTCATTGTAACGTATAATATATTTACTAAAATTAAAAGCGTGGATGACTACAAATACATATATGCCTTTAGATTTGCGGCTCTCAACCTGTTTTTGTAATGCAACTGTACCCCAAAATGTGTGAAAGTATGCCCGCCGGAACCCACCCCCCCTCCCCTCACTCGCAAGTTCTTCAAATTCTTGGTTGTTTCAATCTAAAATCATATGTCTCTGTGTATCTCAATCCCTTGGGGGAAACGCGTACCACCAGGTGAAAACCGAGACTTTGTGTGCGATAAAATGATGTATACATGTAGACGGGCTTATGTTTCTCGTAAGGAAAATGTTTATAAATACTTCTGATATATAATGCATTTTCTTTTTTCTTTTTTATCAGATTATGTCACACGCGTGACAGCTAACAGCTACACTAAATAGTTCTTTAATTTCATGGATCTATGAGAAAGTAAATTATTTACGACTTAAAAATAATTTACGGCAGATGTGAAAAAAAAATGTCACCTTTTTTCAGAATTTTAAATATTTGTGTGACTATTAGCACTCTGAATATGATTTTTTTTGTTATTTTGATGAGCTAAATGAAAATTAAAATAACTTTTGATTTTACTAGCTTTTTTTAAATGTACAAATTATTCAGAGTTTTTTTTTTAAATATTATTTAAAATCTTTGTAACTTAATAATATTACTAACAATTTTATTAATATTATATATTTATATATATATATATATATATATATATATATATATATATATATATATTTCTTTTATGTTGACTATGTAATATAATGTATGTAGTTATTTCTTTTTCTGCTAATGTTTATGTAAATGCATGTTATTTACGTTGCTATTACAAATTAACGGCAAAAACGTAAAAAAAACGTCATAATTAAAAAAAGCCATCAGTTAAAACATCATCATTTAGTACGTCATCATTTAAAACGTCAAAGTCAGATAGTAAATAGGGATAAAGTTAACTGCAGATAAGCTTCAATTAACACAAGTATATCATATTTTAGCAAATTTGAATAAGATGATGCTGAATTTTTACAATTATTATTTTTTTTTTGTTTACTGTAAAAAAATCAACCCTACAATATTAACTCCCAATTATAATGACAACAATTACATTATAGACATCCCCATTCAAGTAGCCTACCTCCTTTTTTAACATCTTGGGTTAAGTCCCTTATATCGTAATATAGTATGGTCTTGTTTATCATCAACTGAAGGCTGCTCCATACTCAATTAAAAATGTAACTTCTTATTCTTTGAATAAAAGAAGTTGTGGCGATCAGTGTTCCAAATATATCGAGATGAAACCTTTTTTTTTTTAAGATTACAAATGCATCTTGAATTATCAATTTTTTGCCTTCTTCAAATTAACACGAGTCAATTTTTTTTTAATTACATTCAACTAGTATTTTAAAGTTAAAAGATTTAATAGAAAACGTATTAGAAACCTTTCACTAAAATCTTCATCAAATGGATTTATTTTTGTTCACTTTATGTTCATCTACGGTGATCATTGTACCAGTTTACTTTTTGATTGTTGAATTTAAGATTGTTGAATTCCGTTGCATTGTTGACTTTTTTTTTTACCGTTACTGTTTTCCTTGTTTACATTTTTACTGCTACCCGCTATCAAGCGTCTTATCGTCTATTCTTTACTACGTTTTCAATCGATTGTATTTTTAAATCGTAAAGTTTAAAGCGGCTCGTTTACACAGTTTTTATTACAAAACACTTTTGCTATTTTATAGTTTGGGAATGATAATGTATTAAATCATCAACGTATTTTTATATATTAAAATATATTTCCAATCAATCTGACACCTAATGTTTTTTTTTTAAATATTTGTACATAGTTTTTTTTAATGAACGATCAATAATACATGTATTATATACTTCATCATCGAACAATGTAATCACATTTTCAACTTTTAATATTTTAAAATGTAATATGATTTTTCTAAGAAACAATACTTTTTTAAAACTAGTTTTCCTTTGCTGACATAACGAAACAATGCAATTGTAATAAGGGAAAAGGACATTAAAATATAAATATTTAAGAAATAACCAATTCTAATTTTTTTAATTATTTAACATTGACGTTTTTGCTGCTGAGATCTTGCAAATAAATTCGAATCTAAGTGTTTCAATCAATAACGTTTGAAATAGATTTTTGATTTTTTCACTAATATTTCTTATAAAAATTTATGTAAATGATATGAAAGTTATAAATTCTTTCATTTACTAATACTTTAAAAATATAAAAAAAATTATAAATACGGTATAATTTTTTTGCAATTTAAAACATTGTTCATTATATCCAGAAATGATAATGTAATAAAATCGAATTATAACATACAATTGATATTTCTGGTCAAAAAGTTTTTACCCCCCCCCCCCCATCTTAAAGACACACCCAAAAAAAAATAAATTCATCAATTAAGAAGAAAAACTTAAATTTCTTCAAATTTTTTTTCCCTCTGAAAACAAAAAAAAAAATAATACCTTTAACATACAGCATGGTGGCCCTTTGATAGTTAGCCCGTACACGGTGAGGTGTAGGGTACAGACACGTGCTAGAGTGTAGAAACTGTCCTAATACTGTTTTAAGTTGATAATCTTATCTCTTTTCGATGCTCAATGCAGAGCATCCAGGGGAGGCAATCAAAACATTTGTAAGGGCCCACAAGCGATTGGGGGGGGGGGGGGTTAGCAGTGGCTTTCAAAATGTATTTTCATTTATCGTAAGAAAAAAAGAATCAGAGGGGCCCTCTCGCTACCATAATTTGACAGGGGCCCAATATTTTCTTATGCTGGAAGTGGAGTTGGCCCTATAAAAATTCGAATGTATTAATTAATAAGGAGATGTAAATATGCATATTTACTTTGATATCATACACGGGCTATTTTACAATATAAACACTAAATTATTCGAGTTGTAGGGGAACTTAAAGTGTGTTGGGCACTTATAAGAGAATGGAGAAGACAAGATACGTAATGACCAGGCTTGCGGAGTCGCCATATTTTTTTCCGGCTACGGCTCCAGCTCCGGCTCCCACAAATTTGACGGCTCCGGCTCCCTATTAAGATAGTATCACACGAGACAAACTTTTTGTAATTGCTCCACGCTAACATGCCGCTGATAAAAAGTTATGCAAATTTTGCCTCGTTCACCCCCATAGTCAGGAACTTGAAAAATATACGCATTGTCGGTTTTACTAAAAACAAACCATTTCAGTGCATCCAGAAACATATCATTATTTTCGATCGAGGTTTCACTAGTCGCCATTTTCATAAGTAATAAAAAGTTATTTCAATGATCAAATTAGCAAATAGTAAAATGATACATTATTTAAAATATTCTAAAGACTTCAGTATTTATATTTATTATTTATAAATTCGAAGTGACTATTCGGACCCGGGTACCAATAAACTCCGATTTTTATTCGGACCCCGTCCGAATAAAGTCTAATTGTTATTCGGACCCGTGGCAAATATGCATTTAGCTTAGCTAGACATAAACTTTATTATTGCTTTTGTTTATTTATATAATTGTTTGCATTTTATGATTTAATCGTTATTCAGTGTCTAGGGTTCCACTAAGCGGACTGTATTATTATTTTTTCGAGTTCCGTCTAACAATCGGATTTTATTGGGACCCGGGTCCGTATGGCCGCAGTCTTATAAATGTATCTACTCTATTTCAGATATTCTGTTTATAATAAAATTGTTAAATACGGAAAGCGACCATTTTGTTTTTAGTCTATTACAAATTCGTGGTCAAATAATATACAATTGACGTGTTCTATTTAACGTCGTAGAAAAAAATTATTTTTAAATGATTGATACAATTATTCTATGAAATAAAACTGTTATAAATTTATATATAACATGCCATTAAAAATTTCGGAGGGTAAACAAGATTCAAAACGAACACAAAACGATTTCCCATTAAAGATTTCTTGTGGTGATATGCGTGCACGCTATCATTTAAATGATGTTACTGTTGTGTCGTTCGTAAAACAACACAACAATCAAAATTGTAGGAGGCAAACAATTAAACAAATTTGCAATTTTAAAGCTAAAAAAAAATTCTGCTGTAAAAAAAAAAAAACATTTGGAGCCGCCAGGTTTTTTTCGTCTCCGGCTCCAGCAAAAAGTAGCGGCTCCACGGTCCTCGGCTCCGGCTCCGGCTCGGCTCCGCAAGCCTGGCTATGCAAAAGACAAAACTGTTACACCAATCTCCCAGGGACGGAGTGTTTGTCTATTGACCGCTGGGTGGTGTGCACTGTGCAGTGGTCTTTGTTTATGCGCATGAGAGTGTTGAAGTTGTATGTGACAATTTTTAAACCACTTACTTTGATGATAGCAGTTTTACACATCAGTAAATCACAACTGCGTCAAGAGAGCAACACTATGTACAACTACGTATAGTGAGATACATTATGTATGACTGTGACTTTTGAGCAACACTATGTACATCTATATGTAGAGAAATACACAAACAAATCCTAAGCTTTGAATTCACCCCTGGCTCACATATATTAAGGCTACTGTCTATATCCGGTAACTTTTTCTCTATGTCTGGACCTTATCTTGAACACCCCCCCCCCCAATCTCTCTATTAGACATAGCTAAAGATTCTCAATCACGTACACTAACCACGCTCTCTGTAGATGACGTCACTGGTCAACAATCACATCACCATAGCAATGTAGTAACATCAATTAATCTCCAAACAATAAAAACAACAACTCATCTTTGATGAGACTATTTTAGTCTGTAGGACACGGTCCAATATAATTACTACATCGATAATCAGGCATCTGGTGAGTTAATGGACAGGATCAACCAGATAATGTGTGTGTGTGTGGGGGGGGAGATTTCCCCACGACAGTACCAAAATGTCCAGTCAACAGGCTGACCATATTTAATGGGGAAACTAAATTTTCATTCATAAAATCCTGCTATCAAACAAAGTATGTCGAAGTGTTGACAGTCTGTGGAAAAAAGAAGTTTTTAACTAGAACGATTATACAGTTAAGTCTACAGCAAATATAATTTTTTTAACGTAATTTTTTTTTTAAATTTCATTTCATAAATATGATCACATTTTAATTATCACATTTTTAGACATTAACAAATCATAACAGTGTTTTTATCTGTGTGACTTATACTCTTGCTGAAATGTAGAATTGTTGGTAAGCTTTTAAGAAGTCCTTTTTTAGATATTGATCACGACGATGAAACCGATAAGGGGAAATTACCAGTAGTGATATAGTTATTAGCATTGATAATGTAGATTGAAATATTTTTTTTAAATATAGGTGGAATGATTTGGAATGTTGTTTTTAGTTATTCTTAACTTAGTGACAATGTTGAGTCACATGAAATATCATGAATAGACCTTCTTCCTACTTATGATGTTGAGTCACATGAAATATCATGAATAGACCTTCTTCCTAATTATGATGTTGAGTCACATGAAATATCATGAATAGACCTTCTTCCTACTTATGATGTTGAGTCACATGAAATATCATGAATAGACCTTCTTCCTACTTATGATGTTGAGTCACATGAAATATCATGAATAGACCTTCTTCCTACTTATGATGTTGAGTCACATGAAATATCATGAATAGACCTTCTTCATAACTAATGATGTTTAGTCATATGAAATATCATAATTAGACCTTCTTCCAACTAATGAATGTAGACATTTTTTATCTCATTTCTAGCCAATTTTTATTTTTAAACTTTATTATTAATTCATAATTCAATTGCATTTTGTCATTATGTTCCTTTGTATTCTGCATCGTTCTTGAAAGTTTTGTTTTATTTCACAGCATTGAAACACATATTTATGAAATTATCATACAAAACCTAGTCCCTAGAATGATAGTTCTATGATTGATACAAACATTCTAAATGTATGATGTGTTTGTCTTTATGATGTTTTTTTAAGCTACATTCCTCAGTTTTTGTTTATCTTGACAGCAAAGGCGTTCGTCATGCAGAATACATTCTTTTAAGAGTATTTCGTTCTGTATGTTTTTTTTTTTAACCTATTTTCTACATCAAACTTAAAGCGACCAGTGTTAAAAATCAGTCAAACGTTACAACTACTTTGAAATTTAAAAGTGCTGTCAAAGCTTTTATTCAAAATTGAGACCGAGGTTTACGGAGAAAAAATGTGTTATTCAAATATTTTATTTTCGACCGGCAATTATCAAACACTAAAATATTGAATAAGCCCATTTACTACGAAGTTTAAATTATTACCAATTTAGAAATAAAAAATGTGAATTTTCTGGAATAAAGAGCTCGGAAGATTTATGTATATTTTAAAAAATTATTTAGATAAAATATGAAGCAAAATTAAGTCCCAATATTTATACAACAAAAATATTCTTCCCATAATATTTTATCATTTAGATAAAGAAAAAAATAAATCCATTAAAAGTAAAGAAATAGATAAAAAGTTCTTAGATCTTGAAATCATTTATACAAATAAAAATGACTAAACCGTTATGTTATTACGTCAACTTATGTATGCTGTAGTTTGTTGATGAATACAGGCAATAGTATTGTTGTATCTTTATATACAGAATGACTCAATGCATGTGGGTTCCACAATAACACTAATACTTTTCTTTATTACTACAAATTCACTTAACATTTAATCGACAACTAAACTAAGCTAAACTAATAAATCCAGATAGAAAAATCACTACAGACGAGTCGAACGTGTTATGTCTCTTGTAACGAACTCGCTGTTCTAAAAATAACTGCCTAACTACTGTCCTTTCCTTCTGGTCACTAACTTATATCAAAGAGTCCGAAGTAGATCCCCGCCCCCATCAAACCAGGTTACGTGACTGGTCTGTCGACGCATCGTCCTGATTATAGCGCCAGTTGAGGAGAGGAGGGGAGCGACAGTTGTTTCACCCTCCCCCCCCATCTCTTTATATTAAACACCTGCCCAGGTGATACAGTGGTGTAGTGTCGTGGGTCAGTAGAAAGAGAGTTACAAAAGTATGCTATGTAAAATTTAGAAATGATTATTTCACACGCATACACCTAAATAGTTTACTTTGATACTTTTGTCATGAATTACATGTCCCATTATTCTTCTAAAGACCAAATACGAAACCACGGATGCGTACGCAAAGAAAGTGGGTTCAGGGGCTTCATTTGTTGATGGGCAGCGCCCCGCCATACCCCCGCCCCGAATCGATCCATATGTGTTTGTTTTTGTAAAAAGGAATAATAACGCATAAAAAAAAGTATTATTAAAAGTATTGCACCTGATGATGTTTTAGACGTGACTGAGTTTATGGACACTTTTATTTAGTTGATTTAATTTGAACAAATATTACTACGATCTACAGCATTGCTTTCCAAAATTTTTGACATCTGATTACCCCCTTGTTTATGTTCGTAATACAGAGAACACCTAGTTTAAAAAAAAAACATTAGACGAGACTGTGTCAAGAATATTAAACATAGAAGTACCCTCGTCTAAGAAGCAAGTCCGCAGCTCGCTAGGTCTGTGCAATTTTTACCGTAAATTTATACCCGACTTTGCACATGTGATGGAACCACTTGCAAATCTAACCAGAAATGGAGAATCGAATAAAGTTATATGGTCTGACAGGTGTCAAAATGCGCTCGATTTAATCAAGACAGCGTTCGCCTAACAGCCCATTCTAAAAATACCGGACATCAGTAGGCCCTTCTGATTGGTTACGGACGCCTCCGGGGTAGCCATACGGGGGGGGGCCCTGTTACAGGTCTTCTGTACACCATGGGGTGTTACACCCTGTGTTGTACGTTAGCCGTAAACTGACATTAGGTGAAACTAGGTATGCTACTATAGAGAGGGAGGGACCAGCCATCATATGGTGCATCACCAAGCTGGCCAGGTACCTCCTGGGTGCCCCCTTCACTCACTTGACCGACCACGCGCCACTGGCTTTCATCAATTCAAAGAAACTAGGGAATCATAGAGTAGCAAGATGGGCTCTGTTACTACAAGATTTCAATTTTGTCATCCCGACCATTCCGGGTAAGCGATACGTATTAGCTGACACTTTATCTCGTTGCATTTCAAACCAAATTCAGGAACAAAGCCCAAACTATTAAAGCTGTAAAGGCATCATTACATAGTCGATATATTTTCATGAGTAACTTATATCTCCATTCTGGTTTAGGTAAAAGTATCTATAGACATCATACTATTTTTGTGTTGTAAATGTTAATAACCAAGCAATATAATCCCATTTCGTTGATATTAGATGGTAACTTAAGATTATCATATGACTCATTACACTATATTCTAAAATACATGTTAACTCTAGCTATGTTACGGGTCCTTGTAATGATAATACTTGTAGAAGGTGTAATAATTCAGACAACACAAATCACGAAGTTAACTCCAGTGAAGTAACATCAAACAATCATTTAATTCTTGAACAAAACTGACAAAAAGGTGAACTCAGGAGGAGTACATTAGCAAACTGTAACCATGCATCCATCTACATTGATGCCCAAAGCTGGACTCCTTATAAAACAAACCATGTGCTCCCAACTGTCGGTTTAATATACGTCATTTGTACCAAATGACGTATACACTAAAATCTACAATAGACTACAACACAAGATGGCGGAATGACGCCATAGCTACAGCGGTGGGCGGAGCCTACCTAATTGCGTCATCAAGCTTAGGCTATACTATTTCTCCACAAGCTACATGAATTTTTCTTTAATATAAATTCACCAGTAGTTTTAATAAAGTTCAGTTATTTTTATACTTTACATTAATAAGTGTTGGCTTATCTGTTTATATGAGTGTGTTTGGAAATCCAGCAATAATTTAAGGAACATATAGAAAGAGCCCTAACACTAATCTAAAGAATTACTTTGGATATTTGAAGTGCACTTTAATTAAAGCTTTTACTCAAAAAAAGGTTTATTTTGAGTTTATACTTTTTTTCGTGTTAAAAATAGAAACTTGTCAACGTTATATTAACTGCCCTAAAGTTAAATTGTGCCAAAGTTTAAAGAGTACGACCTTTGTATATATATATATATATATATATATATATATATATATATATATATATATATATATATTTATATGTTTTTATATTTTCTTTTTAGAGTTCGAATTTTTTATTTGAAACTTTTGAGTTTAAAATTAAAATTTATATTTTTTGTTGCTGCATACATTAGCCTCATTTGGCTAGTCTGTAATTGACAAATAAATCTCCTTCTTTATGTTTTACCATCATAAACATTACGTTGCTAGCTGCGGAATTCAACAAGAAGTTTATTTATAAACTTGACATTATTCAAAAAGTGCATTGCCATTCAGAATTTACAAGTGTGCCGAATATAAAAAAAAAGCTTAGTGATAGAATGCAGGTCTGAAATTATGATGCACATATTTTAAGCTAAATAAAAGCTTGCATTTAAAAAAAAACAACACGAAAAAACTCCAACTAATTGATTTGCATTTCACCTTCTGTAACTTTAACAGCAGATAATATTAATAGACATTACAAAAAACAACAACATCATCTTTAAAAAAGTATATCTGAAAAGTGTGAAGATTCTTAGTTTTACAATTGTGAGTCGTTTAAATGTAAATAAATTCTATAATTGTCCAGGTCTAATAGTACATTGGGTAGATCGTCATTGAACTCTGGTTTCTGGCGAGGATGAATTATCAAGTCTAGTAAAAAGGATTACACAAATCACACATGTTTTTATTGAATACAATTTTAAGTAGGAAGCTAGAAAGTGTGGTATCATGTAAACAAGTTGAACCGGTTTTATTTCGAGAAAACACGTTTTCTTTTTTTCATATTTTTGTTAATCTGACCTCAACGCGACCTTAACATTTCTTTAACTAGGATGTCTGGTTATCCTAAAATCAGACCAAGTTTCTTTACTTACCTTATAATAACATAGTTATAGGGTAGCTATTTACGTTGGGGATTGGATATTTATTATAAAATAGTAAAGAAATACAAGATTTAAAAAGATGACCATATATGGTGTGAGGTATTGCTATTTTTAAATACTTTTCTTGGAACAGCTAAAAAAATGAATGAGTTCACTTGATTCCAGGAAAATTACGTTTATCTTTTGTAAATTTGACTTTTTTTACTTTAAGATTTATTTAACAGGGGTCGGATGTAGAGTTTAATTTTGTAGCATTTTATATTTATTATTGAGCTTTAAAATATAAATACAATTTTTACTTTCAGACCCGTTCAAGGCTGCATAGGGTCGCCAGTTCTTAAGGGGCCCCCTTATAGGGGGAATTATGTAACCGTTACTTAATCACGAATAAAATGAGTAGTAAAATGGAGTCTGAGTATTCCCTGTTTTGCTGGACAATATTTTTATCATGAACCTAAATGTATCATGCAGTGAATCCAAAATATATGAGAAAAAATAATAGATCAATAAAGAAAAATGCTAATTTTACAGAATAAAATATAACTTCATCTGGCTCTCATAAAAATGTTTAAAGACAAACTTTTGATAAACAAACTGTATCGATGCCATCAACTATGAATATGCGGCCCGCAGAAGTGAAAAGTTTGGATACGTCTGATGTCAGCAAATATTTCTATTTATTCATCTGACAAGAAAATTCTTGATATCACCCGACAAGACCTCAGTTGGTTTTGGCAAGTACGCAGATAGCAATGGAAACAAAACTTGTTTTTTGCTTCATACTTTTTGTAGCCATTTTCCGTGATTGTAATGGTATGTATGCTGTTAGAAAAACATTCACTAACTTGAAATTTAAGTAATGTTAATACAACACAGATGTAATATATGTATGTATATAATGTAAATATTTTTTCATCTTCAGGGCAAACAAAGGTTTATTTGAGAGAAAATACAGAAATAATGTTAAACTGTTCTAGGCCTTCATCGCCAACTGCTGTCATTGTCAACTTTGATAATGGTCTTAGTGTTACTGTGGCCATGTTTAGCAATACATCTTGCAAGACATTCTCCTACATGAGGTGTTCTTTGAACTCCGAAAATTTCATAGTCACAATGGCTCCTAGTGTCTTAAAATTAATATCTTACACGTGTGCCGAATACCTAACGTACCGTGAGAATACATATGGTAAGCTCTGCGAATTATGTATTAATCTTCACCGTAACAATTTTAAATAGGCCTACTAGAACCTCTGAGTTCAAAGAAAAAAATGTATAAGCGAGAGATGAATACCGCAAAACTATACTTTCTTATGTTGTTACTTTATGAATTGAGTTATTAATTATAGGCATACTTTGAGTATTGAATCATTAATTATAGGCATACTTTGAGTATTGAATCATTAATTATAGGCATACTTTGGGAATTGAATGATTCATGATTTTAGAAAATGTAAAATTCGATTTCTTTGTTCACTGTTTCAATCATTAATAATGCGTTTTTTTGCATAGATATAAGGCAGCCCAACAACAGTAACACACAGAATGTTACTTTGATTTGTCCTGTTAGTCCTGACCAAACAACAGTTATAGTTAGATCAAACACCAGCCAAGAAGAAATAGTAGCCCACTTTAAAGGCACTTTGAGTTACTGTGAATCAAAAGGATCGTGTTCCATCGGCGACAATAAGGACGTTGTGGTCTTACCCTGGGTCAACGGCACGAAAATAATGACTAAATATACATGTCTGGACTATCTGTTGACATCACCTACCACAATCAGTAAGTAATACATGCATCTCAGTTATATCAGTTTTATTGAAGTTTAGAATGATGATTTTTACTGTATGTTTTTTTAGCATCATATGTGTATCACAAAAATCGCAAGATTGACCAAAAAGAAAGGTCAAAAATAAAAACTCAACAATTCAATGCTTTAAATGCTTGTGTATTAAAGGACATAGAAAACATAATAAAAATAACGTAAAATCCGCAATACAAGCTTAATTTGGTAGTGAAACCCAAATAAGTCCGCCTAACAGTAAAATGTTCCTTGAGGCCCCACGGGTGACATGAAACGGAATTTCACTATGGTCAAAAAATGTTCTGGATATCAAAAGCTGAACCCTCACATCGACGATCGCGCAATTTTAATCTCAGTTGCCAGACATCATCAAGCTATAGCAGCTGAAAGACAGTCGCGACACTCTTCTGTACATGTTAAATCAAAGTCCACTGCGTGATTCTGTGGAAGAGGGAGGTCTCTAGCACTGTTCCCTCTAAGCTGCGCCAGCCTGCGCTAGCGCACGATTTTTCAGACCTCAGCGCACAATTTTTTGGCTTGGCGCGCAAAAAGTAAATGTCATAAAATTCAGCGTGACTTGAGCTATATAACTGAACTTGACGTGATGGAACTAACAAGCAGTCTTTGTTGTGATATCAACTTCCGATCACGTTCGTAATTTAAGTAATTGGCTTGAAGCTGACTGGAAATAGTACACTTCGTTACATATAATATATTTTGAGAGGAAATGTCGAAGCGAAAGGGCGAAGATCAAAGGTCGAGTCATTTGGTGATGAGGTGACGAATGAATTTCAAGAAAGAATGGTAAAACGATTATTCCGTTGAGACCATAATACCTGACTACACTGGCCGCACACACGTGCTTCTAAACGAAATATTCGAATATCGTGAACAAACCACGATACTAGACTAGAACAGAAAGAATAGAAAACCGGCAGCGCAATAAATCTTGTCCTGACGAGGTCAAAATTTTAATTGACAATGTAGTACTTGCAGTGAAAATTGCTGTCTGTTCAGGAAATTCACAATAATATGGAAAAATACATGAAAATACCAACTCGTCGGAGAAGCAAAAACTACGCCTTTGAATTTATTTGAAGCATAAATACAGTTGTTAGAGTTGAAGTTTTAAAAGAAATTCGAAATTCTTCTTTCTACACTCATTGTGAATGAAAGTACAGACATTTCCATTTCGAAATTCTGATAATGTACATTAAATTTAGAAAAGCTGACAAACAGATTTATGAAACTGTTTCTGCTGGAATTAACCAACTAACAGCGTGTGATAGCATTTCAATTGTTTCTGCAATTGTGAATTTCTACAAAGAAACTGATCTTGACTTAAATCGAATGATTATGTTCACGTTGGATGGTGCATCTAGTTCTTTGGTCAGCAGAGCGCAGATCAAAGCGCTCGGTAGCTGTGACAAAGATGCAACTGCTGCCTTTGGTCACCGACCAGCAACTAAATCCACCATGTCAGGCTTTGATGTCCAAAACGCCCCTCCCCTTAATCCCCGCCCATCGGAATTCGGGTAGGGGGAAGGGAAGAGGTCCATTCGAACGGACGAGTTAGTTTCAGTGTGGAATTAGAGTTTTGACAGAGAGAGAGAGTTGTGCAGTCACGAGTAGTTTAAAGTTCATTAATTTTATCTTTACATTAATAAGTTTCTGTTTATATGACTGTGTGTTTGAAAAACCCGTAACATGTAGAGCATCTCCGACGAAAACTCTTTACTGCTGATTAAGGATACTGTGAGAATTGATGTGAATACAAGAGACGTTTTGTGTATTTTATCTATTATGGATTTTAGCTACGGACATGATAATGTTTAAATTGGTCGCTGCTGTCGACCATTTGAACTGTTCTGTTATAGTGTAGATGTGAAGCCTAGATTGCTGTTGAGCTGCTGTTGGTGTGGAGCCGAGATTGCTGTTGAGCTGCTGTTGGTGTGGAGCCGCGATTGCTGTTAAGTTGCTGTTGGTGTGGAGCCTAGATCGCTGTTGAGCATATGTTGATGTGAAGCTAAGAATTGTGTCGAGATGAGCTGTTGTAGACGCTTTACTACGAAGAATAGCTGATGTTGCTGATATGAAGCTGTTAGTAAACTGACGTTGTTGAGCTGATAGCGTTGACAATTAGTCAAGTAAATTGTCATTTATTTTTTAGAGCCATGGACTGAGTTGCATTTTTTATCTCTCATATTCATTGCATATATAAACTGTGTTTAATGCGGATCAAGTTCGGAGTATCGAAGACCTACAAATAATTTGATGTATTTATCTAGAAACTAGATATTAATCCCGGCGTTGCCAGGGAAAATCTAGGTTTAATGTGAAACCCCTACCTAATCAATTTAACTACTCAATTTTTAAATATGAATAGTTCGGTTAATTAGGTGCTTATTTATGCCACCTTCCTAATGTGCAGAAATGACTTACATTTCATTCGTCACAAATTACGTTTTACCCGTCAACGCCAACCAACCAAACCAAACAAAAAAACCAACCAAACGAGACAACTAACAACTAACAGAGCCAGTTAACCAATCAACCAAACAAAGCAACAGAGCCAACCAATCAAGTTAAACCCGTCACAAATTACGTTTTACCCGTCAACGCCAACCAACCAAACCAAACAAAAAAACCAACCAAACGAGACAACTAACAACTAACAGAGCCAGTTAACCAATCAACCAAACAAAGCAACAGAGCCAACCAATCAAGTTAAACCCGTCACAAATTACGTTTTACCCGTCAACGCCAACCAACCAAACCAAACAAAAAAACCAACCAAACGAGACAACTAACAACTAACAGAGCCAGTTAACCAATCAACCAAACAAATCAACAGAGCCAACCAACCAAGTTAAACCCGTCACAAATTACGTTTTACCCTTCAACGCTAACGAACCTAACCAAACAACTAAGCCAAGCCAACCAATCGAACCCACCAAATAAGCCAAAGCACACCAATCAGCTAAACCAAACAAAACTAAAACCCATTAGGTTAAGATATGGGTGCTAATTTATGTCACCCGTTACGTTTTACCCTTAATTCTCTCAATATTAAAATCAAAACAAAGCATTAAAAAAAGAGCTTTTATAAAAATGCAATAAAAAGTAAAAAATAACTACGTTATAATGCCATTTCGCAGCACAAATGCAAGTTGGTGTGGCATAACACAGCACCCGCGCGCAAGTTCAATTCGGCTTTATTAGTCGGTAAATGACGTCACAGAGATTTTTATTTAAAGCGACGGCGTTCCCATTCTGAAAAAAAAAAGTAGCATCGGGAAATGACGTCATAGATTATTCATAGCGAGGGTGCACTACAAGATAGCTGCTTTATTAGTAGGATTATTGTAAGATTGTATTAATGTAACTTAATTGTTCACTTATCTTGGTATTCTGTAAATCTTTTTTGTTAATACAGTGCAGGTCAAAATAGGGTTCAATTGGAACAGCTTTAACATTATTTTTAAGTTTATTGTTTTAATTTTACGATTCATTTTAATTAGTTTCACTGTTGATTATTTACAATCAAATTGCGAATGATTGTGTTATCAACTTTATTGTTTTTGGTCTTATTCTATAACTGCATTTTTATAAATTTCGCCTTATTCTTTTTAAGTTCTTCATTACTTTTCCAATAGGTCTTCCTCGTCAAATATTGTTTCGTGTTTTGATTGCATTTTTAAGTGGCATTACATAGATTCCAATTTTTTTTCAGACCTTTCCAATGGAACCGTTATGGGCCAAAAAACTGTAACTTTCACTTGTCCCAGATCATTGAGTGCCTCAAGTATTTCAATTACGCTAAGGAATGGTCAATCACGAGTCTACGCCAGATTTGGATCAGACAGTTGCACCACCACCTACACGGCTTGGACATGTGCTATTGGACCGGACAGTCAATACCTCACGTCATTAGTTTCTTTAAATACGAGAGATATTACTTCCTATAGATGCGGGGCCAGTGAAACAGTTGAAGTAAAATTTTATGGTTGGTTCGATTTCTAAACTATTTATCTTCATAATTGTACTCTTACTGTCGTGAGAACCGTTCACATATTGTATAGCACTAAAATGACAAGCATTGTATCCTCCAAAATTATTTAACCCTGAATCGTGGGTGGGATATTCCCGTTTTTTTTTTTAAAATATAATCTGATAGTCACAGTTCTTAACTGGTCGAACGCGTACCCCAATGGGTAAGGGAAAGTTTACACAGGGGTACGCAGTTACATACATTTTCCCGTTTAAAGCTACCTAGGGTTTGAAGAAGGGCGCAAGATTGCTATAGAGACTCATATTAAATCACGCGCTCAAGTATCACTTCAGAAAGATAAGCACGTTCCATTGATTAAAAAAATGTTTACTTTTTCGCGAACTTACATGGGAGTGGTACCCGGCAGTACCCGCAGACATACTTTCGCACCCTTTGGGGTACAATCGCGAAAAAATGTTGAGAATCAGAGGTAGTTTGGTGGAATATATAGTTGTCAGTTTTTAAAAACAAATTTAATTCATCTCATTCATTCTCAACAAAACCAAATATATATTAAAAAACCTTTTTTTTTTTAACAAATAAAGAAACCTACTAAAACAAAAATAAAACCATTCTGCCAACTTACTAGCGTTATGTATTCAGTGTTGCGTCATTTGTACTTTGTGTGTACACATATTATGCACACGATATATGCCATATATATATATATATATATATATATATATATATATATATATATATATATATATTTATATACTAGCTGCAAGTACCCGGCTTTGCCCGGGTTTAAAATAAGGTTTTCTGTTTACCTTCTGTTTTCTCCCTACCTCCCTCTCCCCTTCCTCTCTCTCCCTCCCTCTCCCTCTCTCTCCCTTTCTCTTTCCCTCCCTCTTTCTCTATCTCCCCCTACTTCTTTCTCCCCCTGTCCATCCCCCCCTCCCAATCTCCCCCTTCCTCCCTTCCTCCTTCCTTCTCTTTACCTCCCATCCCCCTCTCTCTCTTTATCTGTCCCTCCCATTTCTTCCATCCTCTCTCTCCCTCTCTCCTTCCCTCCCCTCTCTCTCCCTCCCTCCCTCATTTCCTCTCTCTCCCTCCCTGCCCCCCTCTGTCTCTTTATCTCTCTCTCCCTCCCTCTTTATCCCTACCTCCCTCTCTCCCACCCTCTCTCTTCCTCCCTGCCCTCTCCCTTCCTCCCTTCCTTTCTTTTTCCTGCCCTCCACTCTCTCTCTCCCTCCCTGTCTCATCTCCCTCTCTCTACCTCACTCCTTCTATCCCCCTCCCCCTCTCTCCCCCTCCCTTTCTCCCCCTTCATCCCTCCCTCCCTCCGACCCTCCTTTCCTCTCTCCCCCCTGCCCCCTCTCTCTTTATCTCTCCCTCCCATTTCTCCCTTCTTTCCTCTCCCTCTCTTCTTCCCTCCCCTCTCTCTCCCTCCCTCACCCTCCCTCTCTCCCTTTCCTCCCTTTCCCTCTCTCTCCCTCCCTGCCCCCTCTCTCTCTTTATCTC